>LPNX010112337.1:170783-187412 GCA_001517045.1 Pseudotsuga menziesii | reverse complement strand
TAGCCGGACCGCAAACCGGATGGATTCCCTATACCAAACAGTCAGCGGGCTAGTTGGGAACGCTGATTGGGGAGAATCCCTTACTGTTGCTGCCTGCGAATTTCCAGGCCTCAATAGTTTTGGCGCTAGAAGGAGGGCCGCCAGTGCATGGCTGGCCGAGGAAACCCGTTTTACAGAGATTATTCTGTTGGTTATAGTTCTGAAAGTAGTGGACCACGAAATCCAATTCCAGAAGAAGAAAATAAAGAACATCTATATCCGGTTCGCAACGAAATTGTAAATGATCTAAGAAGACATACCTGTGCTTATGCAAAGAAGATCGGAGGTTTTCCAATTATCCCCGAGCTTCCTAGAAGAGAGTACAAGAAGAAAGACCGTCCTGTAATAGAAGATTCGGTGTTGGTTGGAGACTGGCAAGAGCTTGTAGAGACTACCTTACAAGAGATTGAATTGCCTTTGAACCAAGTAGGCCCAGACACTCCTTACAGCTCTCCTGTTCACACACCTGTTGGTTCACATCCTACCACCCCTGTTTTTTCACCTCTGCATTCTCCACCCCGACTCATGGCTGGTGTTAACACCAATCAACCCCCACCTAATCCTCCACCACCCACATGGAAGGCCAGATCACCTCTAAATCTGACCCCACCTTTGCACGACCTACCCCAGGCCTTTGAGAAGCTACTGCCCAAGTTTGACCCAAATGATAAAATCCTGGTGGATGATCATCTACAGAGTTTCTACTTGGAGGTAGAAGGTTTGAGGGCTGGGGAACACGAAGATGTGGTGTGTAGACTCTTTCCTCATACCTTCAAAGGAGGTGCAGCTTCATGGTATTTTGGATTTCCCGCCAACTCGATCCCAGACTGGGATACTTTCGAGAGAATGTTCAGAAGTAAGTATGCAGTCGAGAAGACTCATGCTGCCCTTATGAAAGGACTTTGTGCTTTGAAAAAAGAAAAGAAGGAAAAAGTGCACAGTTTTACACAAAGGTTTACAGCATACCTTAAAAACTTCTCTGATGCAGATAAACCTTCGGAAAAGGTCCTAATCGAGTATTATACATCAGCTCTAGGCCCCGACTTGGCTATGTTCGCTAAAGGTAGGGCCAAACCCACTTTGACAGAAACTTATGAAGAGGCAGAATTTGTGGAAGCAAAAAGGGAGAGCATTGAAGATTATCCTGAACAGTCAGGGGAGAAAAGAAGAACGCTGTTGTTTACTAAACCCAAAGAGGAGAAAAAACCAGATTATGAAGGTATGGCCAAAATGGTACAGAAACTGTCTAACAAGATCATAGACTTAGAAAAGGAAAAGGAAGCACAAAAGTTTTTCAGACCATATTATAAGAAAAGGGAGGATAGCAACCAGACACAAACTCCTCCTCAGAAAACTGCATCAATGAATCTGACAGAAATAGGGATGGAAAATTTCTGTACTTTCCATCAACAGCCCCATTCCGAAAAGAACTGTCTACAATGGATAAATTTGATGACATTGGTCATGAATCAGATGCTGGATTCAAGATTAACAAAAGAAGATGATGATGAAAGGAAAGAAAACGTTGCTTCAACGTCTACAAAAGAACAGGAAGAAGAGACTATGGCCCTATGGAGTTCTGTTTCAGTACTAGATGCGGAAGAAGAAAGTGCGCAGGGACGCAAAGATATCAGGGAGGCTAACGTCACAACTAGGAGCAAAGGGGAGGTTAGTGATGACAGTTTTCTACTCCCAAAGATTCGAAGGTTGCAAAGAAACATAAAAAAGAAATTCCAAGACAAATCATTGGCTAATCAGATTCCGGAATTCACCATTACCAGCCAGAATCCGAAGCAAAACAGAACGCCACTCAGGATAAATGAAGAGAATGCGAACGCTGATAAATCTCAGTCCATTAAACAACTAATCAAAGATGATATTGTTGAAGACTTAAAGAAGATAAAGGCGAACGTTCCGCTGTTTGAAATGTGCAAAGTGCCTCAGCAGAAAGAAAAATTGTTGAAAGCGCTGGAAACAGCAGAAGAAAACTCGTCCAAAGACAATCAGCCTCTGGAGGAAGAAGAAATCGGGGAAGCTAATACTGGAGGTAAGTCCAAGACCAAACACCCACCTTTCCTCTTGACATTCAAAATTTTTAATCATAACGTGCACAATTGTCTAGTGGACTCAGGAGCATCGATTAATGTCATGTCCATATCAGTATGTAAGAAAATAAATGGGCAGCCCAAGCCAACCACGTGGAAAGTGGTACAGTTGGATAGGACCGACGTCAAGGTGGTTGGCGAGATGGAAGACATGCTAATTCGCTTGGCATCTGACGATAGAGTGTGCCAAGTCATCAACATTGTAGTGGCGGACATACCAGATGCTTACGGCTTGGTCTTGAGCAGAGATTGGTCAGCCAAATTAAATGGGTATTTCACCACAGATTGGTCACATATTTGGTTGCCATACAAAGGGAGTTCTAATCAGATCAAGGTTTTGAGAGAGCCTCATATGAAGTACAATGTCACTCAATTGGATGGGAAGAATGTACTAGTTGAATCTGTATTGGGAAACTACTTTCTTGAACTAGAACCAGGGAATTATCAAGCGGAAGAGGCTAGCAGCACATCTAACACCCAGCCTGATCTCCTTCGTTTTTCTCAGGCTGATGAGCTTGACTGTAAAATAGTAGATTTAGCTGTAGGAGTAGATTCAATTTCATTCGACAATGTTTGTTGGACTTTATATTTTGACGGCTCAAAAACATTAGAAGGATCAGGGGCCGGCTGCATCCTTATTGACCCACAAAAAAATAAATACTTCTTGTCCTGTATGTTAGAATTTGAGTGTACTAACAATACAGCTGAATACGAAGCACTATTGCAGGGACTCAAGAAGGCCATTGAGTTACAGGTTTGTAATTTAAAAGTTTTCGGGGACTCAGAAATAGTTGTGAAACAAATAAAAAATCAAATACACTGTGTTTCCCCTCATTTGAAAGCTTACCAAAACGAGGTATGGGAATTTCTTAAATGTTTTCATGCGTTTAATATTGTTTCAATTCCAAGAATAAAAAATGTAGCCGCTGATCTTTTAGCCACATCAACTGCCAGGCTGGTTCCCACTAATAATAAATGCTCTATTGAATTACTTTTCAGGCCTTCCGTGCCGGACATGATCACTAATCTGCGAGTATTTGACGATGATCAGCAGATAATCGAATGCTTGAGAAATGATGAGACTTTTAAAGGGGCTATCATAGATGATGAAGAACATCAGGCTGAGATGAAATATAACAATTTTATTCCCAAAGGATTCAGGACGCTGGAAAAAAATATTTGACTTAAATGAGAAATTTAGGAGACCAGCTAACGTGAAGACACACAGCTCAACTTTACAGTTCGAGTTAATAAACTTAGGGACTGAAACAGAGCCCAAGTTCGTGAACCTCGGAAAGTGCTGTTCACCAGCAGAAAGGGACAAGTTCCTCAGTTTGTTTAAACAGTACAAAGACGTCTTTGCATGGACATACGTAGATTTAAATACCTATGATACCAGCATTATCAAGCACATCATCCCTATTAAAGCAGGCGTCAGGCCATATCAACAGCCGTTGAGGAAAATGCAGCCAAAGCTGGAGCCGCTAATTCAAAGCGAGGTGAAGAAATTGCTGGATGCTCGGATTATCTTTAAAGTCAGGCATTCTGAATGGGTGTCAAACCTGGTGCCTGTCAGGAAAAAATCGGGAGAGATCAGGTTGTGCGTAGATTTCAGAAATCTAAATCGCGCCTCAGACAAAGACAACTACCCGGTACCTCCCATGGAGCAATTGCTACAAATGGTTTCCGGCTTTGAAATGTTTTCATTGTTGGATGGTTTCTCTGGCTACAATCAAGTGTTGGTAGCCGAGGAAGATAGATTGAAGACGACATTCAGAACTAAATGGGGAACGTTCGCATATAGAAGAATGCCTTTTGGACTGATTAATGCGGGCGCAACATTTCAGAGAGCTATGGACATAGCTTTTCGCGGACTGATTGGACGAAGTGTGGTGGTCTATCTTGATGATATCACAATATTTTCGAAGAAACAAGGGGAGCACGCGTTCCATCTAAAGCAAATTTTCGAGCGTTGTCGAAAATATGGCATTTCCCTAAATCCAAAAAAATGCCTGTTTGCTGTCACAGAAGGCAAGTTACTAGGGCATATAGTTTCAAAGGATGGTATCTCTATAGACCCAGAAAGGATTAAGGCCATTGAAAAAATTCCCATGCCTCATAATAAGAAGGGAATGCAATATTTCATGGGAACAATAAACTTCGTAAGAAGATTCGTGCCTGATTTTGCCCAGACTGTTAAACCATTGCAGCAGATGGTCGAGCAAAACGCACAGTTCAAGTGGACTGAGACTGAAAAGAATGCTTTCAGTAAAATTAAGACCGCTGTTGCACATGCGCCCTCTCTTAAAAGTCCAGACTTCGACAAGGATTTTATTATGTATACATTCGCGTCCGATGATTCACTAGCAGCTGTACTCACGCAGAAGGAAGAGGGAGGTGACAAATTTCCAATCTCTTTTATGAGCACCGAGCTACAAGGGGCTGAATTAAACTACCCAGCCATTGACAAACAGGCATACGCAGTATTTAAAGCGGTCAAGCAATTCAGACCTTATATACTAAAGAATCGAACCAAGGTAATAGTCCCTTACCCAGCCGTGAGATCCCTTCTCATTCAGAAGGAATTGGGAGAAAGAAGAGGCAACTGGGTAACAGCCCTCCAAGAATACGATTTGGAATTCAAACCAGCCAATTTAGTGAAGGGTCAGGGGCTATGCAAACTGATGACTGGAAGCAGTAATAGTGAAGAACATGCCTGGGATAACGAAGCTGAATTGCATGTAATGGATGTTTGTCCTTTATTCACAGCTCCTGAATCTTGGTATAGAGACCTCGTACATTACCTGCAGTCAGGGGTATTGCCTGAACATTCGAGTTCCAAACAGAGAAGAGTCTTGCGCCTAAAGTCAGCTTCCTACCAACTCATAGAAGGCATACTATTCAGAAGAAATTATGATGGGGTCCTTCTAAGATGTTTAGAAAAAGCAGACGCTGAGAAAGTAATGTCTGAATTACATGATGGACCAGCCGGTGGACATTATTCAGGAGACACTACAACCCATAAAATCCTTAGGACCGGTTACTATTGGCCAACGCTCTTCAGAGATGCCCATGCGCACGTCCGAAAATGTGATACTTGCCAAAGATGCGGTGGAAGACAACCTAGAACAGTAGCACCTCTAAAACCTGTAATGATCACAGAGCCCTTCGAGCAATGGGGAATAGATGTCATTGGAGAAATAAAGCCAAATTCCTCCCTGCTACACAAGTATATTCTTACCACCACTGATTATTTCACCCGATGTGTCGAAGCTATTCCACTGCACAAGATAAATGAAGACGAAGTCATCAACTTTCTACAAGACCATATCATGACCAGGTTTGGGGTTCCAAGTTCGTTAGTTTTTGATAATGCTAAATATTTTTCATCCATTAAGATTACTGCATTTGCTCATGAGAAAGGAATAAAATTACACTATTCTGCTAATTATTATCCACAAGGAAACGGCCTGGCTGAATCCTCAAATAAAAAACTCATCAGAATCCTTAAGAAGACTGTCATCGAAAACCAGCGAAGTTGGCACTCAGCCTTACCCAATGCCCTGTGGGCTGATAGAGTTACCCCTAAGTCTGCCATGGGAGTGTCACCCTTTACCCTGGTGTACGGAAAGGAAGCCATCCTTCTCCCCAACATCCTGCTCCCGTCTTCCATACTAGCTCAAGAGTCTAGGGGGTCGGATGATGAAGTTCTCCAAATAAGGATATACAATCTTCTAAAAGCAGAGGAGGCCAGATCCAAAGCTAGAGAACGTTTTCAACAACAGCAGGAGGTAGTCAAAAGATGGTTTGACAAACATAAAGCTGGAAAAAGGGACTTGGAAGTAGGAGACCTTGTTCTCAAATGGGATCATCCCCATGATGAGAAAGGGAAGGACACTAAGTTCCAACAGTTATGGGTAGGTCCTTTTCAAATCACCGCTAAACTTGGCCCCGCCACCTATATGTTACAGGATTTACAGGGATGGGAAGAGAACCTGCCAGTTAATGGTCTGGTTCTCAAACCTTATTTTTCTTAAGTTGTTTTTTGAGCTTGCTGACTTGTACATAAATAAGTTATGTTGAGTAAGGCTTTCATTTGTTTTAAGTGAGTTTTTTTTTTCAATAAAGGTGGTTAACTCGTGGTTATTTGGGGAACTTCACATTTCTGGAGATGGTAAACATTCGTTGAATAGTTAGACTATGGTTTTCCAGGTGAATTTCTTCTACCAAATAGTTTCTCGAAATCTTTGCGTGCATTGAGGTCCCGCTTAATCTCCTGTAAGGTCAATCAGGTTCGAAAGTCCAGAATACTATGCTAAGTCTCCGCGCACTTTACATTTGTAATCTAAGGGAACGATGACAGAGGACCCGCGGTGAAGAGCAAGATGAACAGGGTGTTAAATCTAAATGATCCCATGCCAGGAAATAAATGCCAAAAGGCAGATAAGAGTCAAAATTCCTACAAAAGCATCATGCTCCAAAGCTGAATCGAGATCATAAAGTACTAATTTGCCAATGATCCTCTCCGTCCGTGAGCTGAAACCTTAAGCACATCACTCACACAAAAGGGCACTATGGGATAGAGGATCCTGAATGAAAATTCAGTAAGAAAGGCATGCATGAAGACCCTCATTAAAAGAGGGCAGATCCGAAAAGCACAAAAGCTGCTAAGACGGCATGGGAATGAGGAACAAATGAACGTTCCTGTTCACTACCTGCTACAATCCTGTGGTGTCTAATGTTATCAGCTACTTGAGAAATTTTTTTTAATAATGAACTCATATTTTGGCCTCAGCAGAGTTATCCGGACTCTAGAATCTTGACTTTCACCGCCCAAAGTGGACCAATATCAATGATCAAGGTACACACTTCTGTTATTGAGAAATATGTATAGCTGGAAGAGTTCACTGGATATATTTGCTGTAGGACAGTCTACTTTTCAAGGAAGAAACCACACAGAGATCTAGGTTCACCAAAAAATCGCCAGTTGTTGCTGCCGCAACCTTTTTCCCCGATTTTAGTCTTTCACTTAAACTCTGGGACCCCTCCTTATCATTTTTTTTACTTGGGTCGATTGTTGAAAGTCTGGCGCCTTTGAGCATATATTTGCGTTTGAATTTGAGCGTCCCTCTTGTTTGCTCGCTTCGTTCAGTTCGATATAAGTTATGTGGTCTGTTCTTAATGCCCATAGAGTATGAAAGTTTGCCTTAGCGAATTTTTGATGTTTTAGCCACTTTCGAACCTTAGCGCTGTTGTTTTTCTCCTTTGCATCGGGCCTCTTTCGGAAGAGGCTGAGCTCTCACTCAGCCGCCGTTGCGGATCATGGATCAAACTCTCCGCCCGATTGATTTTTCACCCGACGTCCGATTCATTGTTTCAAATCGCTTCCCCGGAGTTTCTACTTACCCGACGTTGCGGCTGGGGAGATGAAGTCAGCTGCCGACTCAAGTTTCGTCCGACGTCCGACCCGCCGTCCCTCACCCGAACTTTCCTTCGCCCTCGTTGCCTGTCTCTGACCTGCGTCCCGTCCGCCGTTGCGGGTGGCGGAGCATTCTATCTTTCGATCCACTTCTCTCCGCTGCCTGATTACCTTGGTCGCCTACTTTGCCACTCACCCGTTTCTTACGCTCCTCCACCGTTGCAGCTCCTGGAGCCTTCTCCCATCCTGTGCAGAGGCCTCGTCCCATCCGACCCAAGTACTGCCTGACCGCCGATTCATTTTACCCTGAAGTTTCGCCTGGATGAACCAGGCCAGCTCTTGTGGATTTATTTCTTTTACCATAGTTAAAAGTTTTTGATGCCCAATGTCTCAAGTTAGCGGATAATGCGCTAAAATTGTATGCAGGGAGAATCACATGGGTTGCTAGAACGGCCTAAGGCGAGGGAAAGGACGATCCAAGCGGATGACAGAGGCATCGATGAGGCGTTTTCAGCAGTTACTGTCAGAAGGTAAAGCGTCTATTGAAATGATTGAGGAAAACGCAACGGCCAGTGAAGAAACTGAATCGTCAAGGGCGCTGAAAGGTCATGCGCTGGGGGGAACCGAGGGACAGCATTGGTAGTTTAAGTAATGGGAATGAAGACTGGAAAAGGGCTTTTTCCTTAGAAAAATTTGTAATGGTTGGCTTGTAAGAGGAACTATTTCATTTTGCTAAGTGAACTGCAATTTGGTCTGCTGGAAAGAGTAAAGAAGTGAAATGTACCAATGCAATTCAATGAATAATGTTGAAGAGGAACTATTTCGTTTTCAGCTGTATTTCATTCACTGTAAGGATATTTGATGTTTTGAACCTAAGTTTTTGTTAACTATTCTTCAGCGTTTTCTGGGATGCATTTGCACTAAGAGCAATAAATGTTGTTATAGAATGATCGGCTATCTGGTTATGTGAATATTTATAAGTTTTTCATGTGCTGTAAGAGGAGTATTAGCTATCTGTGATTTTTCTTACTGTATGTGATATTGTATTGCTCAGTTAAGATGACAACCTCGCTCCCTAGGGATAGTCTAGGTAGTTAGTTTATTTCTGCTTGTATCTGGTTTGGTTGCTTGTGAGCTTAAGACGAGAGGTAAGAACCTGCGCATCAGTTTGTGACCGCTCCTCGCATCTGGATCACCCCGCTTTTAGTTAGGCACGTGCATATCATTCATTTAATTCAAAAAAAAAAAAAAATCGGTGGGCCGGGCCGCAACCGGTAAAGCCTTTGTTTGTTACTTGACCTACGGTAGCCGGACCGCAAACCGGACGGATTCCCTATACCAAACAGTCAGCGGGCTAGTTGGGAACACTGATTGGGGAGAATCCCTTACTGTTGCCGCCTGCGAATTTCCAGGCCTCAACAAGTACTACAATAGAGTTATACTAAAGAATTATACTGATACATTAAAAATGATAGGAGATATAGTAAGTATCTAAAAGAAGGGTTTAACCACACTTATATCTTTTAGCTTAAACTATTATTTGTTATATATTAACATAGGATTAGGTTACAAATACTATTAATGAAGAAATAATCAAAGTTCAGAGTTAATGTTTTAAACATTACATCTCTATGAATCTTTACTAATTAACAGAGCAGTAAACAAATGAAAATTTAAATGTAAACAGTAATTAGAACAAAGTGAAGAATTTACCTATTTAAGAATAATTATTTTCCAATCAAACTCTAAATCTTTGTAGGTTTAACCTAAGGGTCAACCCTAATTCTACTTTCATTCTTTTTTATACAAGTATTCTTTTAAACAGAATAAACAAATTAAAATTAAAAACTAGAATACTAAAGTATGCACTAGACTGGGTACAGTCTTATAACAAGAACTTACAGTATTTGTATAAACTCTTTTATCTGAAAGAAAAGAAAATATTTAACAGGATAACCAATATCAATACTATTGTAACAATGTAAAACAGGTAAATAGAAACCAACATAACTGATAAATTTAAGAATATATTTATCTAAGGGTTCTTTTATAGTAACCCTAGGATTTTATCCGAATTGATAAGTATAAACATATCAATTTTATGTTAAGACTGGATTTATAGTTGTTGATGTATTTGTAACTTCAAAATGTATTCACCTATGTATCTTATGTATTGTAACCCAATGTTTATTCCGGGATGTATCTATTATGTATTTGAGTCATGTTGTCATGCCTCGATGTTTTGATCAGGAGGATCAGTAATGCAAACAAATCATGTCAAGTCATGGTGGGTAACCCTCTGATTGTCTAAGTGTTAAAGTCCCCGCAGTTCCAGGGCACTAGGGTTATTAGAATCTCCTAGTAGAGGTCAGCCCTAGTAGGGTTTTAGTCATGTCGGGATTAGTATAAATAGATAACTGGAGTCTCTATTTATCACACAAGTCATACACACTCAAGTGTAGCCCATAGTTGAGGAAGGAGAAGACACTGGGGCTAGTCAAGAAGAAGATTAATGCTGTTGGGAGATCACTTATTGTTTTGGGGCTTTTACTATTTTGGTGCTGATTCTATCTCTGAGGAAGTTGCGGGGTTTTCTCCTTTATGTTTTCCTCAAGGAAAAACACTGTGTTCATTGTCTCTTGTGTTTGATTGCTGTACTTGTTATTCTCTCAGTTAAAGATCCTAATAATGCTAGCTTAATGTTGAGAAACTAACATGGTATCAGAGCTAACCTAAGAAGAAGACACTGTGCAGCTGCAGAAACTAGGGATTCCTAGTTTGTGGATCTTCCTCCGCAGATTTTCAGCAAAAGTAAGGTGGAACAACTCTCCTCCTTAGGGCGCATCTTTCTGTCGAAGCAGAATCCAATTCTGAGTTTTTTCAGTTTTGGACGTGTCACTGCTGTCAGAAATTAGGGATTTTCATAGAAGAAGAATTTTTCAGTGAGCCCAGGACTAGATTGATCTCCTCCCCAAAATCGAATTTAGGGACAAATTTCAAGGCATTTGGGTGGACAGAACTCCAAAAAAGCAAAACCCTAATTTGCTCTTGAATCAGCTCTGCAGGATTTCAGCTCAAATATTAGATCCGACATCTTGACCTGGTAAGATCTAAGATCTCTTGTATTTCCATTTGAGATTATCATTTTAAAATGTCTCATCATACCAATCTTGATGAAAAGCTTGAGGGAGTTTATAACTTTCGAGCCTGGAAGTATAGGATCTCCCTGGTCCTGGAAGAGAATGAATTAGACTCCTACATTCATGAGGAGGTTCCAGTTCCAGAGGGAGATGAGGCAAAGGCCTTACATAAGAAGAAGATGGTTATGGAAAAGAGGATCATTGCTGATTCTATCAAGGATCACCTTATCCCATAGGTGTCCTCTCTTAAGACACCTAAAGCTATGATTGATGCCCTAACCAAGCTTTTTGAAGGAAAGAACATAAACCAGAAGATGAATCTGAGGAATCAACTGAAGAATGTGAATATTCAGAATGCAGAAACTATCCAGTCTTAATTCACAAGGGTTTCTCAGATAAAGGAACAATTAGAAGCTATTGATGAAGAAGTGGAAAATGTAGAGATTGTGATGACTACTTTGAATAGCCTTCCTAGGTCATGGGATGCTTTCATTCAAGGAATCTATGCTAGAAAGAAGTTAGTCAAATTTAGTAGACTATGGGAAGAATGTTCTCAAGAAGAAGCACAGATAGCAGCTCGAGAAGAGAAGATGGGAAGTGAAGACCAAGCTCTCACAGTTCACTCCAAAAGAAGCAGAAGAAGACATCATCACCTTAAAGGTAAGAATCCTCATCATAGAGATAACAATAGAAAGGATCTATCTAGAATAAGATGTTATACATGTGATGAGATAGGGAACTTTGCAAAATACTGTCCTAAGAGCAAGAACCACTCTCATAAGAAGAAGGGGAACAAAAGAAGACATCATGCTCATGCTGCAGAGGATGATGAACCATCCAAGAAGAGATCCAAATATGAAAGTGAAGATTCTTCAAGAGAGGATGAATATGTTTTGATCTCCACTCTCACTGGTAACATTAATCATGGTAGTGATGATTGGCTTATAGACAGTGGGGCTTCCAAACATATGACGAGATTCAAGGAATCCTTTGTAAGACTATAAGAACATGAAACACCTCACAAGGTGAAGCTAGGAGATGACTACCAATATCCAATAAAAGGTAGTGGGGAATCTTCATATAAACTAGACTCTGGTAAGTCTCTCACAATGAAAGAAGTATTGTTTGTGCCAGGACTCAAGAAGAACCTTCTCTCCATATCAACATTAGATGCAAAAGGAATGCGGGTTGCATTCATAGATGGTCAAGTCATTATGTGGCCAAAAGGAAAGACTATTGATGATGTAGTGGTGATTGGAGAACAAGAAGGAGGCTTGTACAAATTGAAGGGCCATCCAGAACAAGCCTTGGTCCATGACATAGTAGAGCCAAGTGAACTTTGGCGTAGAAGGCTTGCACCTGTGCAATATAAAGCACCACCTATTGCAAACAAAGCTATTGAAGGTCTTCCAGAATTTCAAGCCAAACATGATGGTGTCTGCAAAGGATGTGCAAAAGGAAAGAATATAAAGAAGACATTTCCCAGTAGCGAAAGCAAAGACAAAGGCATACTAGAAATCATCCAGTCTGATGTATGTGGTCCTATGTCATCAAACTCACTAAGCGGGTATGCATACTATGCTTCTTTTATTGATGATTTTTCTAGAAAGACATGGGTTTACTTCATGAAGAACAAAGACAAAGTATTCAGTAAGTTCAAGGAATTCAAAGCCTTGATCAAGAACCATACTGAAAAGAAGATTAAGACTCTTCGATCAGATAATGGCGGAGAATTCACTTCGAATGAATTCAAAGAGCTATGTAAAGAATCAGGGATTAAGAGGGAGTTGTCTACTCCTTATAATCCACAACAGAATGGGATTGTGGAACATAAGAATAGAACTATCATGGAAGCTGCAAGAGCTATGCTTCATGATCAAGATCTACCTATGCATCTTTGGGCTAAAGCTGCTAGAACATTGGTGTATGTACAGAACCGTACTCCACATAGAGTACTCAAGAACAATACTCCTGAAGAAGTCTTCTCTGGAAAGAAACCAAAAGTCAGCCATCTCAGAATATTCGGCTGTCCCATGTACATACACATTCCAAAAGAGAAGAGAAAAAAATTAGATCCTTCAGGAAAGAAGGGCATATTTGTGGGATGCTCTGAAAGCTCTAAGGCTTACAGAATCTATTTCCCAGGATACAAGAAGATTGACATCAGTAGGGATGTGACATTTGATGAAGACACAGCCTACAACAAATCCATAAAGAGAACTACTAAAGAACCTGAAGAAACAAAAGCAAAAGTACCCAGAATTCATGATACAACCATGAACAAAGAAGCTCAAGAAGAAGATCAAGATTTCGAGGAACCACAAAGACCTATAGATCCATCTCTGGAGAAGAATCCTCATAAGAGGAAAATTTCTTGGGTACGTGAACATATCCAAGGTGTAGAAAAATATGGGGCTCCATAAGAGAATGACAGAGAAAGAAGGAGGACCATATCCTGCTCCGGGTATGTAGCCTTACTATGTGATTTCAGTGATAAAGAACCTTCCATTTATGAAGAAGTGGAAGAACAGAAAGAATGGAAGGATGCTATAATCGAAGAATATCAATCGATCATGAAGAATGATGTTTGGGATGTTGTCCCAAGACCAGAAGGAAAGTCAGTTGTAAATTCCAAATGGATCTACAAGATCAAGCATGCTGCAGGCGGTAGCATTGAAAAGTATAAGGCAAGATTTGTAGCTCGAGGTTTATCTTAGAAAGAAGGAATAGACTATGAAGAAACCTTTGCACCTATAGCCAGATACACTTCCATCAGATCAGTACTTTATTTGGCTGCAGTGATGAAATGGAAGATACACCAGATGGATGTCAAGACCGCCTTCTTGAAGGGTGTAATAGAAGAGGAAGTGTATGTAGAACAACCACTCGGTTTTGAGATACATGATAGAGAGTCTCATGTATGCAGATTGAAGAAAGCCCTGTACGGTTTGAAACATGCACCCAGGACCTGGTATGGAAGAATTGACGGCTTTCTATCCAGTTTGGGCTTTACCAAGAGTAAAGCAGATTCCAACCTTTACTACAAGGTTGAAGATGGCAACCCAGTGATGCTCCTACTGTATATAGATGATCTATTTATGACAGGTATAGATGGGTTTATTGCTAATATGAAGAGAAAGCTTGCTGCTGAGTTCAAAATGAAGGACTTGGGGATGATACATTACTTTCTAGGTATGGAGGTGTGGCAGAGTGCAGATGGAATCTTCCTTGGACAAGGGAAGTATGTAGTAGAGATCCTGAAGAGGTTTGGGATGATGGACGGCAAGGCTATGACCACACCTATGGCATCGAACCTGAAGCTATTGAGTGATGCTTCATCAGAGTCAGTTGATGCTATGATGTATCGTCAGATGATTGGGTCATTGATGTACCTGACGAACACAAGACCATATATTTTCTTTGTCATGAACACCTTGAGCCAGTTTCTGACAGATCCGAGACATGTTCACTTGACTGCTGCAAAACATATTCTGAGGTACCTGAAGGGTACAGTTGATTATGGGCTCAAGTACGATACGAATCAAAAGATTAACCTGGAGGGTTATGTTGATTCAGATTGGGCAGGCAGTGCCATCGACAGAAATAGTACTTTAGGGTGTTGCTTCAGTATGGGATTAGGTGTGATCTCTTGGTTTAGTAGGAAGCAATCTTGTGTGGCACTGAGTACAGCTGAAGCATAGTATGTCGCAGCTTGTTTAGCTAGTTCTAAGGCAGTATGGCTGCGGAATCTACTGTCTGATATATTTGATCTCCAGTTGGATGCTACTTGTATACACTGTGACAACCAAAGTTGCATGAAGTTGTCAGGGAATCCAGTGTTCCATGACAAGTTGAAGCATATCGAGATCAAGTATCACTATATCAGGGATATGGTGCAGAGAGGAGTAGTGAAGCTCCAGTATGTTGTGACAGAGGAACAAATAGCCGATGTATTGACGAAGCCATTGGATAGGATGAAGTTCGAGTACTTCAGGGAGAAGCTTGGTGTTCTCTAGATAGAGGTTTCCTCCAAGAGAAAGTGATAAGACCCAGAGACATTCTCACATGGTGAGAGGATTGGTTCCTTCCATGGTTAGATGTAAGGGCTGAGCCATTTTGTCATGGTGAGAGGATTGGTTCCTTCCATGTCAGATATGGGTGCTGAGATCCATAGCCATTCTGACGAGTAGGTCAGATATAAGGGCTGAGCCATTCTTTCATGGTGAGAGGATTGCTTCCTTCCATGTCAAATATGAGTGCTGGCCATTCTGTCGAGTAGGACGGATGTAAGGGAAATTGCCATTCTTTGAATGGAGCTACTTGGTGAGGTACCAGGAACACTCAGTCTAGGACTGAGTAGCCATTCTGATGTAATAGAGGGATGTGTTCCCACTTGATCAGATGTAAGGGTTGAACCATTTTGTCATCGATAAAGGATTAAGTTCCTTCCATGTCAGATGTGAGTGTTGGCCATTCCGACGAGCAGGTTGGATGTAAGGGCAACTGCCATTCTCTAGGAGAATGGAGGCACCTGGTCAGTTACCAGGTAGCTCAGTCGAGGAGGACTGGGGGCCATTCTGATATGACTGTAGGATTGGTTCCTACAAGATCAGATATGAGCGCAATCCCTTCATCATTGTGAGCAGGATGTGTTCCCTTCTAGATGAATGCAAGTGGAGAAATATTTCATCATTGTGAGTAGGATGTGTTCCTGCCTGGATGAGAGTCTTTCATCATTGTGAGCAGGATGTGGTTCCTTCCTGGGTGGAAGAACAAAGTTCTTCCATCATTGTGAGAAGGATGTGGTTCCAGCCTGGATGAAAGTGAGGAAATCTTCCATCATTGTGAGCAGGATGTGGTTCCTGCCTAGGTGAAAGAACAAAGTTCTTTCATCATTTTGTGCACGATGTGGTTCCGTCTTGGATGGAAGTACAGAACTCTCCCATCATTGTGAGCAGGATGTGTTCCATCCTGGATGGATGTGAGTACTATGCCCTTCTGAAGAGTAGGTCAGATATAAGTGCTGAAGCCTTTTCACAGATGATAGTAGTTGTGTCCTATCATGCTGGTGAATATGACTGCTGGGCCCTTCTGACGAGTAGGTCAAATGTAAGTGCTTGAGAAGACCTACATGGAGGCTAGGCCTACAACCAACATGAAAAAGGGCTGGATCTGTAGAACTTCCTATGACAAGAAGAACCATGAGATAGCACTAGGATGATCCAAATTGAGTGATGATGATCCAGATCGAGTGATGATCGAGATACAGTGATGATAGCCAGTGATGATCTAGATCGAGTGATGATCCAGACCCAGTGATGATGCCTCATGATGATCCAGATCGAGTGATGATCAAGATACAGTGATGATAGCCAGTGATGATCTAGATTGAGTGATGATCCAGACCCAGTGATGATGCCTCATGATGATCCAGATCGAGTGATGATCCAGATCCAGAGATGATGCTTCATGATGATCCAGATCGAGTGATGATCTAGATCCAAAGATGATTTCCCATGATGATCTAGATCCGATGACTTGAAGATGAAGATGACTTGAAGACTCAAGAAGAACAGAGATGCAGATGATGAGATGATCCAGTTGATACAGAGAAGAAGACCAGTGCTGAAAATTGTGTCGAAATAATACCATCCTAGTTAAGAGGGAGTGTTGATGTATTTGTAAATTTAGAATGTATTCACCTATTTATCTTATGTATTTTAACCCGATGTTTATTCCAGGATTTATCTATTATGTATTTGAGTCATGTTGTCATGCCCCAATGTTCCGATCGGGAGGATCAATAATGTAAACAAGTCATGTCAAGTCATGATGGGTAACCCTCCGATTGTCTAAGTGTTAAAGTCCCCGTAGTTCTGGGGCACTAGGGTTATTAGAATCTCCTAGTAGAGGTCGGCCCTAGTAG
>LPNX010112337.1:153920-164065 GCA_001517045.1 Pseudotsuga menziesii | reverse complement strand
TCCATAAAACTCCATACTCAGGTCATCCAGGCTATCAAAAGACTATAACTATGTTAAGAAAAGAATATTTTTGGCCAAACATGAAGACTGAACTGGCAGAGTATATTGCTAGGTGTTTTGAATGTGAGCAGGTGAAAACTGAACATCAACACCCAGCTGGATTACTTCATCCATTGCCCATTCCTAGATGCAAATGGGAGATAATTAGTCTCGATTTTGTTACTAGACTGCCCAAAAATCAGAATTTAAATGATTCTATCATGGTAGTGGTTGATAAATTAAGTAAAGTAGCTCACTTTATACCTGTTAAAACTATGTATAAAGATGCAAACATAGCTGATATCTTTCTAAAACAAATTTTGTGACTGCATGGAATACCGAAAGTAATAATCTTAGATAGAGATCCTAAATTTATAGGTAACTTTTGGAAATCTCTGTTTAAAGGATTAAACACCACACTAAATTTTAGTACTTCATTCCATCCTCAAACCGGTGGACAGACTAAAAGAGTAAACCAAGTACTGGAATATTTTCTAAGAATGTATGTGAACGACTAGCCAGGTAAATGGGAGGATTATTTGCATTTGGTAGAATTTTCTTATAATAATAATTATCAAGCGTCAGCCAGATTTATTCCTTTCGAAATCTTGTATGGAAGGAAGTGTAATACTCCTATCTCTTGGAGTAATCCGGTGGATAGATTAGTATTAGGTCTTGAACTATTAAAGGAAATGGAAGAAATTGTTAAGTAGGTACAAAGTAATCTGAAAATTGCGCAGGATCGAAAGAAAAGTCAAGTAGACCTTAAAAGAAATCCAAAGGAGTTCCAGGTAGGTTAGCATGTGTTCATCAAGGTGAGGCCCAAAAAGAGCTCTCTGAGATTGGGTAGTTGTGCAAAAATAGCACCTCGTTATTGTGGTCCATTTGAAATACTATCTAGGATTGGACAAGTAGCTTATTAATTAGCATTACCATCGAATTTAAGAGTACATAATGTTTTTCAAATTTCTGTATTAAAGAAATATGTTCATGATGCTACTCATGTTGTTAACTGGAATGATGTACAGGAGGAACTAGGAGGATATTTTCTGGTGGAACCGGACTGTATCCTCGGGTGGAGGGAGATCACACTTCGGAACCACACCATTGGTTAGGTGAAGGTGCAATGGAAGAACCTTAGTTCGGAGGAAGCCACTTGGGAATTGGAAATAAATATGCGGGATGCATATCAAATTCTGTTCCATGGGAATTCTGAGGATGAAGAATAAACAACATCGAGGACGATGTTATACTTTAACGGGGTGTGTATGTCACATGCCCCAATTTTGTAAAAATAATTTTATATTATTTGATGTTATTTGAGGATAATATGTTAAATTTTATGCTAAGTTGTAATTGATGACTTAGGAGAGTCAAGGGTATTTAATGTAATTCTTAATATTTTATTTATAAATAAATAAAGGAGGAGACAACAACTTAGGAGAGCTGTTAAAAGGGTGTTTACTGGTCAAACTGGTGAAGGAGACTGGGTAGAGAGAAAACTGACATGTGGCACCATCCTCAAACCACTTCCAACTATTGCAGGTGTCAACCTCCCTACATTTGGGGTCATGATTCACCAAGAAAGTGGAATCAGAGTAGGTGGCTCAATTAATGAAAACTGACCCAAAATACCTAGGCAATGTTTATAAAAAAATTCCCATTGAAGAGAGCTGAGGCTGCTCATTCTAGAGAAGTGATCATTCAGGTTGAATGAATGTACTCTAGAGAAATTCAATGGAAGGGAGACTGGAAAATGTTTGAGGGGTTAATTGCTGATTGATCTAGTTGCAAATTTTAGGTTGAAGATCATACTGTTGAGAGCAGAGTATTTTTACCAAGATATTGGACTAGTCTACTATTTGCATTCTCCACCAGTTCTCAGCCAAGAAGACCAGGAACAGGCTTGGGGGTCCCGAGGAAGCGTTGTTTGAGTGCTCTCTAGGAGATTGGTAGGGAGGAACAACCTCCTTATGTTGTTGTTGTCTGTCTTAAACAGGTTCTACATTATTTTATTTTACTATGGTAGATAGATAACTCTGAGTCTGACTGTTATATGAATGTTAAATATTCAGTTTGTAAAATGTTATAATTTAGTAGTATTTTTAGATTATTGAAGAAATGAATTTGAAAAGTAATGTGTTAGAATGGAAGTAATTTCTAGAATGTGTTAGAATATCTTAAGTAGATGAAAGAAAATGATAAGAGATTGAATATATTAGATAGGGTTCTACATTTTGTAGATAGTAGAGTAATTTATTTCAGTATGTAAGTTATTATTAAAAGGAACAGTGTTCTGGGTATTTATGTTTATTGTTTTAATGAGCTTATTTATGTAAAAGAAATAGAAGTACTACAATAAAGTTATAGTAAAGAGTTATACTGATACAATAAAAATTATAGGAGATACAATAAGTATCTAAACCAAGGGTTTAACCACACTTATATATTTTAGCTTAAACTATTATTTATTATATATTAGCATAGGATTAGGTTACAAATACTATTAATGAAGAAATAATCAAAGTTTAGAGTTAATGTTTTAAACATTACATATCTCTGAATCTTTACTAATTAATAGAGCAGTAAACAAATGAAAATTTAAATGTAAACAATAATTAGAACAAAGTTAAGAATATTTTACGTATTTAAGAATAATTATTTTCCAATCAAACTCTAAATCTGTGTAAGTTTAACTTGAGGGTCAAACCCTAATTCTACTTTCATTCTTTTTTATAGAAGTATTCTTTTAAACAGAATAAACAAATTAAAATTAAAAACTAGAATACTAAAGTATGCACTAGACTGGGTACAATCTTATAACAAGAACTTACAGTATTTGTATAAACTCTTTTATCTAAAAGAAAAGAAAATATTTAACAGGATAAAAAATATCAATACTATTGTAACAACGTAAAATAGGTAAATAGAAACTAACATAACTAATAAATTTAAGAATATATTTATCTAAGGGTTCTTTTACAGTAACCCTAGGATTTTATCCGAATTGATAAGTATAAACATATCAATTTTATGTTAAGACTGAGTTTACAGTCTCTACATTTACTTTATTAATTTATAAGAAAAATATCAAAACAAATAATTACCTTTATTAACAATCGAGAAAGGGAAGACTCAAATTACACAGTCATAATTTACAGGTTATAAAATTGATGTATAAACGAGACAGAACTCGAGTTTTAAAATCCTTTTTAAACCAAATGTATTACTCTGTCAGACTGAAAGGCTTAATACATAACAAATTTACTTCACCCAACTTAGGGCTGGTGTACTCAGCATCATGGTGAGGGTTCGAAAGATAAAACTAACAATCAACTTATAAAAACTTCATTAATGTAATAACTTTTATAAAACAATGTATATTTTATGAAAGTATCCGAAACAAAGAACCATTAAAACCATGAAGACAGGAGAACCTCCACATATTAAGAAACATAGTGTATCATTACTTAGCCATAAGGATGTAAACCTGTCAATAAGTCAAGAACAGTGAAATACAAGTCACGGCATCGAAGCTGGAGTTACCTTGCTACAGGAAAGGGTTTTTAACAACCAAAAATACTTAATAAAAACTGAGCTAAGCATTTTTAAATACCGAAGGAACAGAGGTTGTATTTCTTCTCCAACTGAAACCCTTTTTCCCTAATCTGTACAAGTAAGGAGTTGCCACATTGTAACTAGGGCTTACCCATAGGTGTTGCTATATATCCAAACATGGAGAGGGTTCTTCCAAGAGTAAGGGTGAACTGCAACCTGCAAGCAAACCTGAGGGTTATAGTTAGAAGTTGACTATTCTATAAATAAAATTGTAACTAGAAATTTATAACAATTGTAAAATAAACTCTTTACCTGAAGGTGAAAGATTCGGGAGCCGAGGAGGATTAGAGCCCACACCACGAGTAGCACAACCCTTGTATTCACTAGTGAAAAAGGTGACGGGGCTCACAATACATTCTACATAGATTATTGGAATAGGATTAAGCTTTGGCAATGGGCATGAAAGGAAACAACACTAAAAACTATTGACAGAGCTTCACTACCCTCACAACAGTGTAATGTATGCAGGAATAAAAACTAAATGCGAGCTGTGAGTCTTGCAATCCACACACTAGAGCGGCAACACTTTTCTACACACCAACAATGGAGTTGGATATGAGCACAAGCAAGCCATCATGGCCGCAGTAAACCAGATAGTGCCAAGACCAAAACCCTCGATGAAGAATGAGGGTTAAGGTTGCATTGTGAGTTTTTAAGTTATGCATTGCACAGTCATGGACATTCCACATGCCCACCAAATTATCCCATCCACAATTGGTCAAATGATATAGTTGTCATTGCATTGTTGGGACAACAAATTATTGTCAATAATTTAAACAATGACTATAATGACAATGTAATATACAAAGTCAATAACGTATCATTTCAATGATAACCATAAATTCAAGCAATGTTGAAGAACAAGATTTATATGGTATCGATAAACCTTATATTACATAAACCTTGGAAACTTTGTTGGTAATGAACCAAAACATATATTGCATCGATATCCTTGTTTTATAATGACCTTATAATCCTTCTTAGTTAAACATTTTATGAAGAGATCAATAGTATAGTAAAAGTTGTTGAACATGAGTTGATAGTACCACTATTGACCATTTCTTTTTATAACCATAAACGATGCATGCCTATGCTGTTAGAACTAGTTTATGCAAACACTAGTGGATACAGAGCTAGTTTATAAATAATTATTGTGTAAATGAAAGTAAATAGTATTTACACCCTAGAACAACTCTTTCTTTTGAATGTAGTCAATAGTGCTAAGAGTAAGATAAAATTGTTGGAAGTACATGATCATTTGGTACCCATAAAATACCAAAGCTCGTAAAGAATGGTAAAACTATTCAAGACTAAATATAGTATCACTTGTTATTATAAATAAATAATATGATAATGTAATTTCATCACATTACTTATGTCATGAAGGAATTTGGAATATAGAAATCACAACTTGATGACATTTGTGCAAATGATCACTTATAATTATAATACAATAATAAGCAGATAAATTTCCTCTACTGAAGCTCAATTAAAAGTAGAGCTGAGGGTTCTTTTGTAAGCTTGTTCTTAGAAGGCTTTAGTTTTATTTCTATGCTTATAAGTAGTGTTTTAAATTTTAGAAATAATAATAGCAGTAAACTCTTATGTCAGTAACGGAATTGTTATACAAATTCTGGAGCTCTATAAGGAACTTGATTAATAGCTAGAAAGAAGAACTGTCTGAAATAAAAGTCATACTAATGAAAAACATTGAGTATAGTAAGGTTTTTGATCTTTACAACATAAATTTAATGGTATTGTCATAGTTGCAAAACAAGTAAAAAAAAAACTTTACCTTGTAGTACCCTTGAATTCTATTAAGCAAACTTTTATTTTCGCAGTATATTTATGCTTAGGAAGTATATCTGGATTAACGCCTCAATAAATTTTTACTGGTTCAAAATTTACCTGTCAAGCCTATAATATCCAGAAATCCAGTTAAGTTAGTAATTGCTAAGTAAGCCCCAGTTAGAACGTAACTTCTCACCTACTTGACAAAATCAATTCGTCAGTAAACTAGAAGTAAATGAATGCATATATTACACTTAGCATATCAAAAATTAATGTGTATTAGTTCTTATATGTTTGAAGTTAATTATTATTTATATTAACTGTCTCATTCATCCACTAGCCGTTAGCGGTTATCAAACTGCGACTCTAGAAAATTTATGTTACATGAATTTTTTTTAATTTTTGTGAAAATTTGGGGTTATGACAGTATGACTGAATGGATCGGTAACAAAATGGTCAATTTGTCCCAATCCATACTAAATTGACCAAGTGATTGTGGGAATGTACAGGCCACACACATGACACTTCAATTCAAAAAATAAATTAACCTAGAAATATAAACATCTAGACTCTAAACCTACTTCATTGTCAAGTCAATTAGGTTTGTAGGATTCCTATACATCATAACACTATTTGGAGTAAAACACAACTTGCTTTGTAGGCCCTAGATGCCACCCATGTGCACAATAGTCAATCTATAAAGCAACCTCCAAATACAAAATCGTTCTTCACAAAATAGGGCATGAACCATGTGAACAACCTTCCAAGTGGACCAGCTCAATGAGTAACCTCCAAGCATGTAATATCTATCATGAAATGGTGTTTAAAATAGTGTAAGCATGCCTCAAATGATCACCTTCTCCTTTGGTAGGGATGAACACTACCCTTATGCATGTGTCTCCAAGGGTGAATGTTCCTAAAATAATGAGAGAAGGCCTTCCTCTAACAATAAACTAGTACACCAAGGTGAACTGGCCCTATTTAGGCCTTCCAGAACAAACTTGGTATTTTCAATGTCACACTAGGAGCAATGTTGGGCAGTCCTATGGGCATAAACAACTCTAGAATCAAGTATGAGCATCAAAGGGACAAATCTAAGCACTTTACAATAATGGACAAATACTGATGTTGAGTTCTTGGAGATCCTGTAGAGTGGATGTTTTAACCTCTGTGCTACTCTGAAGTGCAGAACCCAACACTTCATAGGCATATTTCCTAGTGGTAACCTACAACAATCGTGTATATATATATATATATATAAATATCTAATCAATGGTGGTGAAGAGTGGACATTTCTAGATCTGCTACTTGGCATGTTCAGGAATGAAAATAATGTTTTAAATACATTTATATCAGTTTGTAATATTTGCTGATTCTAAAGCTAACCAACTGTCTAAACCACAAAGGTCATCTTATCGTGTTAATTGTAAGAGGGACAAAAAAAACCAGACACGGTGAAAATTGACATAAAATGTTCAAATAAAAAATAGAGGACATCAAAATACCTTGGACTATAATAGACCACCTTGGTTGGACACTAATGTAAACCTGTGTATGAGTTTGAGCCAACATTTAAATCCACTCTACAGCATCTCTAGAGAACTAACATCGCTATTTTTCCATTAGTATAAAGGAGATGTACTAGAATATTTTCCTGTACCTGTTGATTTTACTGTTTAGTTGAACCTAAATGAGAAACAAAGAGGAGCACTAAACAAGCTACAACACTTTTTGTGTGCGTCAATGTGCGTGCATGTCAAAGAGTTGTAGCTTGCTTAGTCTCCCCTCTATTTCGTTCAACTTCTCCATGAAATCAACAAGTCCTCGCAAATCTTCTAGTACAATTCCTTTACAGTAATGGACAAATAATGATGTTGAGTTCTTGGAGATCCTATAGAGTTGATGTTTTAACCTCTGTGCTACTCTAAAGTTCATAAGCCAGCACTTCAGAGGCATATTTCTCAGTGGTAACCTACAACAATCATATATATCTAATCCATGGCGGTGAAGAGTGGACATTTCCAGATCTGCTACTTAGCACGTTCAGGAATAAAAATAATGTTTTAAATACATTTTTATTAGCATGTAATATTTTCTGATTCTAAAGCTAACCAACTGTCTAAACCACAAAGGTCATCTTATCATGTTAATTGTAAGAGGGACAAAATAAAATCAGACACGGTGAAAATTGACATAAAATGTTCAAATAAAAAATAGAGGAAATCAAAATACCTAGTACTTTCTTCAAGACCCAAAGCATAAACCATAAGATTCATGATTTTCCATTAATGGAAAAGTACTACCTAACACAATTTCCAGTCAACTAAGCACCTCATGGTTGAATCATGATATTGCAGCACTGTGCATACATCCTTCACTTGAATGATGTTAGGATTGCCAAGAACTAAAATCATTCAAGTGAAGGATGTATGCAGACTACTCTAGACATTATATCTCTACTCATTCGATTTATTACAAAGTGTTGTAGCTTGGTATTTTCAATGTCACACTAGGAGCAATGTTGGGCAGTCCTATGGGCATAAACAACTCTAGAATCAAGTATGAGCATCAAAGGGACAAATCTAAGCACTTTACAATAATGATCAAATACTGATGTTGAGTTCTTGGAGATCCTGTAGAGTGGATGTTTTAACCTCTGTGCTACTCTAAAGTGCAGAAGCCAACACTTCAGAGGCATATTTCCTAGTGGTAACCTACAACAATCATATATATATATAAATATCTAATCCATGGTGGTGAAGAGTGGACATTTCTAGATCTGCTACTTGGCATGTTCAGGAATGAAAATAATGTTTTAAATACATTTATATCAGTTTGTAATATTTGCTGATTCTAAAGCTAACCAACTGTCTAAACCACAAAGGTCATCTTATCGTGTTAATTGTAAGAGGGACAAAAAAAATCAGACACCGTGAAAATTGACATAAAATGTTCAAATAAAAAATAGAGGACATCAAAATACCTTGGACTATAATAGACCACCTTGGTTGGACACTAATGAAAACTTGTGTATGAGTTTGAGCCAACATTTAAATCCACTCTACAGCAGCTCCAGAGAACTAACATCGTTATTTTTTCATTAGTATAAAGGAGATGTACTAGAATATTTTCCTGTACATGTTGATTTTACTGTTTAGTTGAACCTAAATGAGAAACAAAGAGGAGCACTAAACAAGCTACAACACTTTTTGTGCGTGTCAATGTGCACGCATGTCAAAGAGTTGTAGCTTGCTTAGTCTCCCCTCTATTTCGTTCAACTTCTCCGTGAAATCAACAAGTCCTCGCAAATATTCTAGTACAATTCCTTTATAGTAATGGACAAATAATGATGTTGAGTTCTTGGAGATCCTGTAGAGTGGATGTTTTAACCTTTGTGCTACTCTGAAGTTCATAAGCCAGCACTTCAGAGGCATATTTCTCAGTGGTAACCTACAACAATCATATATATCTAATCCATGGTGGTGAAGAGTGGACATTTCCAGATCTGCTACTTGGCACGTTTAGGAAGGAAAAGAATGTTTTAAATACATTTAGAGTTAGTCTGTAATATTTTCTGATTCTAAAGCTGATGATGAAGAACAAACTTGGTATTTTCAATGTCACACTAGGAGCAATGTTGGGCAGTCCTGTGGGCATAAACAACTCTAGAATCAAGTATGAGCATCAAAGGGACAAATATGAGCACTTTGGGAGCATTCTGAAGGTCACAACATATAGTAAAGAATCTCAAATCAGCTATAATTAGGCCAACTTTCAGATCTGGGCACATTGCAACAATAAAAGATGATCATCAATGGCAATAGGAGGTAGTATTTGCAATTCTGGCTGTGAAAATGAGAAATCTGTGGCTGAAAGCAACCCTAAAATCTCATTCACATGCCTTATAGCAGCATCGACATGAATTATGGGCACAAAGAAACCTATTTGGCGGTAAATAAGGGTATGAATCAACCCTATTTCACCATCTTGGGTATCCTTGTGCACTTATCAATCACCGAACATGTGCACCTCTAAATCTGGGCCAAATTGGAGGGTTAAAAGGCAGTTCTGGGCATGAATAGCCCTATGAAAAGTGACGAACAACAGAAAAAATAGCTTTCAAAAATCCATTGAATATGCTAATACTTGGATTACCAACATGAGGGATTACTCTAAAGTGCATAAGCCAACACTTCAGAGGCATATTTCCCAGTGGTAAGCTACAACAATCATATATTGGTAATCCATGGTGGTGAAGAGCAGACATTTCCAGATCTGCTACTTAGCACGTTCATGAATAAAAATAATGTTTTAAATACATTTTTATCAGTCTGTAATATTTGTTGATTCTAAAGCTAACCAACTATCTAAACCACAAAGGTCATCTTATCATGTTAATTGTAAGAGGGACAAAAAAAAATCAGACACGGTGAAAGTTGACATAAAATGTTCAAATAAAAAATAGAGGACATCAAAATACCTAGTACTTGCTTCAAGACCCAAAGCATAAACCATAAGATTCATGATTGTCCATTAATGGCAAAGTATTACCTAACCCAATTTCTAGTCAACTAAGCACCTCATGGTTGAATCATGATATTGCAGCAGTGCGCATACATCCTTCACTTGAATGATGTTAGGATTGCCAAGAACTAAAATCATTCAAGTGAAAGATGTATGCTGACTGCTCCGGACAT
>LPNX010112337.1:123920-146420 GCA_001517045.1 Pseudotsuga menziesii | reverse complement strand
TCATAGAACCCTCCGCATGTGCTCGTTGTCTCACCAAACCCTTCATAAATTTCAAGTGCCTTTCAACCATCCACATGGGCCTTGAGTGCAAAGGTCCACACAACTCAATCTCCTCAACTTGGTGTATGAGGTAATGTTCCTGTGCATTGAAAAATGCCAATGGTAGATGCTTCTGCATTTCACACACAAGACATGGAATTTCTCTCCTCCAATACTTTATATATTCTTTATGGATTTCTTTAGATTTCAACCATCTACAAGTGATGCAAAAAAATAACGATATTTAACAAAAATAAACATTAAATTACAATATATGCTGAAATAGTGCAAGTAATCACTAGTTACCTCATGTATTTACCAAGATTATATATAACTTGTTTGAAATTGTTGTCGAAGTTGTTCGGGAGAGAGAAAGGTAGAACATACTGTATCAATGTACAAACCATGCCATTTATTAAACAAAGAGTTTACAAACAAGAAAACATTATATGGATGTAACAATAATAATTACCTTGATGAAGACATGCCAATCATGTGTTTTGACCCCCGCAAAATCACCTTTTTTAGTTATGATATTCTTCAAGTTTGCACAAAAACTGGTGGGAAATTTAATTTTTCGCATTACTTATTTGACAACATTGCTTTGTTGCTTCGTAAACATCCACGGAATTGAGTTTATATTACCTTGTTCTCTGTTGGTATGAAATTGGATGACGTCTTTCATTGCATGGTTTCTTTCTTGAATGTCTTTACACACTTTCACAACTTTATATTTCTCCCTCCTTAGCTCTAGTAGTCGCCATAAGGTTTCAATAACATTCTTTCCAATATGCATTGTATCAAACAAATGAGCAATTTGTAGGTGCTCATAGTAGGGAAACCTCCTGAATTGAATAGGATAAATTTTCATTCCTTGTGGAAGACCATTAATCCCTTCATGATCACGACGAACATCATGAATATTAGTTTATAATTAATAAATTACATAATAAATCAAATATGGATGCTACAACAAACAACTCACAATAAAAATTAAAATACATAAAAATTCATATACGATGATCCATATGTACCATGATGACGATTTCTATTGTATTGCATCTTCCAAAGGTGAGGTGTCATTCTCTATGGTTTTAATGCAGTCTCTTACTTCCCATTGAAAATATTTCTTTCAGTTGTTCTATACTTGTGATTCTTAGAGAGGAAATGCCTATACTCATCAAACACCTCCTTTCTTAAGCTTTTTGAACGACGAGATTTTATCTTAGGACCACAAACTGGACATGGAAATTTACCCTTTGTCTAAAGACCTACAATATTTAGATATGGAATATCTATGTCAAATATATTCATATATAAAATATTCTAACTACTGCATATCATTAAATGCAATTAAAGTGGAGCTTAAAATTACAAACCACAAAATGAAGTTAACCCAGGGGCATTGTGTATTGTCCATACAACCATTGCATGGAATTGAAATTGCCTTTGTTATATTGGTCTAGATACATCATACACAGTTATGCCATTATATAAATTCAGTAGCTCATCTATAAGAGGTTCGATGTATACATTCATATCTTTGATTTGGAACTTACCTAATTCATAATTTGAAGTACATATAAAATATGTCATTATGAGAACCATTAAGATATATAAACCATGTAGAAGAGTAAAATAATAGATATATATCTGAAATTAAGATACATATTATGACAAATGAGATGCCACAACTACATTATAAATAAAACAATTTTCGTCAGTAAAACCTGAAATAATCATCGACAACATTATGTGCTCCCTCTTTATTGACAACCATAAAGGAATGTAATTGTTGATAACAAAAATAGGCCACACCATGTAAATGGATTTCATCTATGCAAATGGATTAAAACCATCTGTTGCCAAATAAATCCTAAGATTACGTGACTCTTCTTTAAAGTGAGGCCACTTTTCCTCAATATCTCTAAAATTAGTACCATATGTAGGCATTCAGATAATGTCATCTTGACTTCTATTCCAGGCATGGTAATCCATAAATTGCACTATGTTTTTGCACCTAAACAGTCATTGCAAATGTGGAATGATGGGAATATAATGAAGAACCTTTTGAGGCACCCTTTTTGTTACTTTATCTGTATGATATCTACTTACATGACATTCTAGACATTCTGTTGCAAATTCATACTGATTATAATATATAACATGGTCATCGGGGCATGCATGAATTGCTTCATAATGCATTCCAATCTCTTTCATGATGGAAGATAAATCTCGATATGTACGAGGTAAAATATTTGATGGTGGTAACAAAAGTTCAACTATCAAGCTACAAAAAAAAAATGTTAATGTAATAAATAAATAATATTAACGAAACATGCTTCATCCATACGATGATCAATAATGAGTTAACAATACAATTATTAGAGGAATACAAATAAAATTTATCACGATCCTATATATGTGATGGATTATTTTAGATACCTTAGCATCTATGTGATTGCAATGTTTGAAAGACCATTCATAACCTTCAAGTTCATTATCAAAAATATAGTAGAGAGAAGATTTGTTTTGGAGCCTTCATAAAGGGGTTCATATGCCTTATCGAGAAGAGGTATATTGTGAACATCATCAAATTCATCATCATTTTCATTATCAACATCATCGTCATCCATTCTAATGTTAAATGAATCATGGATCAATGTATTTGTACCATCATCTTTAATTACATCATCGGCATGATCATCGTGTTCAATATGATCATTCTCTTGTTCTCCATTAAACATACATGCTCCATGATCCTAATCCTGAACTTTTTCTGAAAGCACTTCCTCTGGACGACATGCTATAGGGTGTCTTTCCTTTAATATAAATACATGGAAACATCAATAGATATACATTAATATATGAAAAAAAATAATACATACAATTACCCAAAAAAATGATTATAATAATGTTTATAATGCTAAACCTACAAATGGACAATATTCGTTCCCCCCCTCAGCGTGTCCATGTTCCCTGCAATGTTTTGTGGTTGTTGAGATCAATATTCTTCTCCTCTTAAATCCTCTGCATTGAGTACACAGACAATAACATTTTCCATCACTCCTTCGTTTCGCTGCATCCCATAGTCTAGCAAGCAATTGTCGGTTGTCTTCGTTTGGATCCGGAATATTTAATCTATTTGACATTTTGTCATAAACTTCGTTAATGAATATAACCGGTTGTCTTAGAAAATAAAGTTCCATGCATCAACATTTTATCAAACAGAGAGAAGTTGAAGAATAAAATATTCTTGGCAAACTGTCTATCGATGAAAAAAAAAATTCCCACAACCGCCCGTTGAAGAATAAAACAATTCCTAAAAATGTCCGTTAAGGAACAAATTTTTTTCGCAAATCGTCCGTCGCTTCTACAAAAGACATGTCAAAATGTTTAAAACAATTTACATTTATAATGGACATGCATCGGATATTCAACACCTTGAACATAGTTACCATTGAAAGTATGGGACCATAAAATTTAAAATCATGTAAACCTTAATTTTTTATTTATTTATAAAAAAACCTATACAACCCATTGGATATCTGACGCTCAGGGGTCGGATAAACGACATTATTGGGTTCACAGACATCGAATATTTGACATGGAAGTGTCATTTATCAGACACTAAAAGGGTTGGAAATCTAACACCCTTTTGTCGGATATTCGACAGTGCTATAAATATTTTGTTATCAGCATTATTTTGAGTGATTGCTGTCCGACACATCCGTGCGAAATACTGGATGATGTCAGATTTTGACATCATAATTCGGGTTCAAATCCTGTTGTGTATGCCATTTTTATGTATGTTATTTTTTGCCAATATATTTCTAGATTAGTATGCCATGAATTCACTCTCAGTGAAGCACTCATGCATCAGAAATTGTATTCGTAATGTTATTGTAAAAAATATGATAGAATTCATCCATTGATAGGTGCTCTATCTCAGTTGTTTCCTTTGGTTATTTTTGTACTAAAGGTGTTCTCAGAGATTCATCCTTGATAGATGCCTCTGTTTTTAACTGGGATGTTTTCTTATTTTTGTCTACCAACACTTTAAATCTAATTTGATTGAACATTGCACTTACTTTCCACATAATACAAAAGAGAAACCCGTTTTCATTATATGCTGTAATGTCCTTATAAATTTCAGACTTTGACTCCATCACCGAATGGTTTATTATTTGTCTATCTTTCAATATTTAATTTACACCACTCTGTTACCAGCAAAAATATATCCTTCTGCATGCTTGTTTAAATCCATATCTATATGTAAATGCTTATGTGACAAGATAGAGCCCTCTCTGACTATATCCGCTAGGATACAATCTAAAGGTTGGTTGAAATGGTTACCCTTGTGTCTTCCTACCACAACCATAGGAAAATTATAGGGTGCTAACAACGTGATTTCAATACATGCATTCGACAGGTTTATCATCAACTCAAAGACAATCAAAAGCCTTAAGGTGATATTCTATATGAGTGGTGTGTATGTTCTTTACCCAAATCTATAGCTATGTTTTTTTTGCAAAAGGGAATAATAGATTTTGATAGAGCATGTGAGCACACACAAGCTTTAGAGAAGGATTTTAAGAGGTATTTGTTAGATCCAATTTCTTCTTTATTTTCTAATAATAATGATGATCAAAATAATATTGAAGAAGATAATGAATATGAAATTTATAGGTTGAAATAGCAAGCTAATATTTTGCATAATTAAATTCTATCTTTGCATAATCAAAATAATAAATTAGTTATGCATGATGAAAGGAAAGTTGCAGATATGTATACAACATCAATAGTTTAAAAAAAAATCAAAACCTAGTTGTAAATTCATTACATCTTGATTATAATTTTCCTCCACCTAGAAGTGAATTTGACGAATCCCTTAATTCAAAATTTCATGGTTTTAAATCCACATCTCAAACCTCAAGTAGATAATTCAAGTTATTTTGATTTATTAAATAAAATTCATACATCATTTAATCACTCTAATCAACCTTCTTATGAATCTAAAATTGTTTTACAAACCATTGGTCCTACTCTAGATATCATTAACCTTAGAATTGAATCCAGTTCCTTTCGTAGTTTAGTATTTGATAGAGATGACACTTGTTTAGAATCAGATCTCCTTGATCATCAATTTATTTATGATTCAAACTACAAATTCAAGGCAAATATTGAAATTTCAACATCTAAGAAAGATATAGCTCTAGATTCTTTTAATAAATCTAATTCTAACAACTTGAACTTAAATCAAATTATGAGTTATCCTAAATATGATTTCTCAATTTCAAACCAAACAGATAGTAATGTCTTATATGATTGTGTAAGTAATGACAAATTACTGAATGACTCTATATACTCACCTCCTATTAAGATATTGGGTGACAATTTTGAAAATAAAATAGAGGTTTCTTATACTCCCAAAATTAAAGTTTGTGTCGAATCAAGATTTCATGACTTAAAAGAACACAAACCAAATAAAGATAACCTTCTCACCATAAAACAATGTTTAGAAAATGGTGAGGGGAGAATTTTGGGAAATAATTTCTCTTCTTATTTAGAATATTTCTATAACTACCTAATCTTCTCACAAGAATTTTATACAGAACAATTTTTTCTTGAATGTTCATTTCCTTCTAATTTTGAATATGTAACAAATTCTCTTGATGATGAATTAACCAAAATTGGGTCTCAATTTGATGATATTTATGAAAGATTTATTCATTTACAAGAGAATATTCATGAGGAAGATATTATACATCATACATTAAAGGGATTAGCAAAAAATTCAAATTCACTTTTTGTAAATCAAACTTCAGAAAATGAATTAAGAGAAGATAAAATCTCGTCATAAGAATGTTCTAGTTTTGTATCTTATCAAGCTATCACATCGAAATAAGGGATGGTAACAATCATTGTTTTTACGATTGGTTTTCCCTTAACAAAAGAACCATCACAATCTATTTATAATCATTGTATATATCATGATCCCGATATAATCTTGGTGAGAGGACACTTTCTATGCAACTTTTCCTATTATTAATAGTCCTCTCATCTCACATTGTTTAGATATAGATCTTCATAGTCCTAAATTTTATCTTTTCATTTCACCATTCCTATTTCTAATTCACGATGTACATATATCCATGGGTTTAAGGTTACTTGGTTGGATCCACTGGATTTTTGAGTTTACTTAATCATTATTGTAAATGTGATTTAGTGTACATAAGTAGGCTAGGAATAATATATAGTAGTTTCTTTTATTCCTTCTTAGTTTTGAGTTTTGATTTCATCAATAACAGTAGTAAATAGGATCATGTATATAGTTTAAATTAATATCACTATTGTAAATATATTTCCTTAGGCATAAAATAATTTCTATTTAATTTTTGGTCAGGTGCATATGGTTGGATTCACTAGATAGAAAACATTTTCAAGCAATCGATACAATTAGGAGAACATGCTTGCAACTATGGTTTCATATCATGGAAGTGAATTATTTGTCTTATTTTCATTTCAAATTTTGTATAGTTGTTATTTATCTTTTAAAATTTGAAATATTGTAAGGTTTGGATATTGAATTTCATTTTTGAGCCGCAAACTCATCCTCTCATGCTTGTTTTAAGAATTTTTATTTTATTCTTTTAAAACAAGTATTGAAGTTAGAATTTAACTGCAAGCAATCATAAAACTATAATGATTGAATGATGAAATATTATCTCTTCAAATTAATCATGATGTTTTATTTTACATTATTTTGAGCTGATATCATTAATAATTTATCTTCAGATATTCCCATAACTTGAATTTGATGACGCTCTCTTCTATCGTTCAAAATTTTCATTGAAAGTATGATTTCTCATTTGAATTTGAATTGGTTAATTCAAATCCTTGATATCTTTTAAAAATTCATGTTGATACTTGATCTTGCACATAAATATTATTTTGATGAATCTTTATGAAACGATTTGTAATCGATCACTTATGAATAATTCCCATATTTATCATTAAGGAAATGTCTTATTTTGATATTGTCATAACTACCAATTAAGAGAAACATATTTAAATTGATGGAAAATTGCTTTAAAGTTTCAGATCAATTAAAATTCTAATAAGATATTCTTTTATATTGATCTTCGATATAAAATTTCCTCTCCTTCTGATACTTAGTGAGGTTGTAATATGGAAATATGATTTGCAAAGAATAATTCTTTTACTCATCAGAAATCAATATCAAGCTTGATTTAACTTAGCAATTATGATTTCTTCTTCATTTCAACTTTCATCTTTTGACATATGGATGATTGGATTCCATATAGTTTTAACTCTACGCTTATTAACTGAATTTTGAGTGGATTTTGTTTTTCCCATTAATTAGTTTTGAAGTTTTTCCTTTTGATTTTTGTTTTGTTTTTTTTTTTAAATTTTGAATAAAATAGTCTAATTCATTAAAATTCTTATTTATTCTTTGAAATAAATTTTACATCACAAATCATCAAGAGAGATACATTTTTAGTAACTAATTTATCTCTTTTTATCTCAGATGTGATATAGTTGTTGCATACTTCTTGAAGTAATATTTTTTATTTATTTACAGTTGATTTTTTGTTCTCAATCTTTATCTATTTTTAGATGTCCTGCTTTGATTTTTTCGTTTTATAAGTTTGATAAGTATTTCCTTTGATGGGTTTGTTTGTTCAACATTGTCTAAAGGGGTGTTGTAAATAAATACTATTACAATGGCACATCCTTGGTGTAGATATGTTTCTATACTATTAAACTTGATGTCTTTAGGAGGAATCATTGTAAGGAGTTTCTTTTCATATCAACTTTTTTTACTGTGACTGAATCACTCCTAGCCTTGAAAAATTTCTTATGAACTTAGCCCATAAGTCAGTTGAAATCCCGGTTATTATTCTTAGATTTTAGTTTGCGAATCATATCATTAGCTAGGAAAGTTATCATTTCAAGAAGTTTTTCTCTCAGAATATTTTCAATTTGTTGCATTAGCCATCATTGGGCCTTCCATGCTATTTAGTGAGTTTTATCTAGGTTATTTTTCCCATCCATTAGAGTGGATTTCTTAGTAAACAAATCAATAAAAACTTTGGTTAAAGAATAAGAGGTCTCTGAAGAGAGCCGACCTAATCATGATCATCACACTGATGGGGATAACATCATTTATGATCACCAGGGTAATGGCTCTTGGTCATAATATAAAGGGACATGAGACCTCATCATGAGGCAACCTGTTTATCTATGGTAGTTCTCATGAATGATGCTATCAATATTTGGTTACCAGGCCATGATGGTAGTCTTGAATCAAATATCTAATTAATGATTATGATTAAAAAAATGACAAGAAAACATTTTTTATTTTATTTTTATCTATATCTAATGGATGTGTAATTTAACCTTGATATCTTCTTAGGGTATGTAGGTCATATATTTATGCTGATGTTTATTTGATTATATTTATTTGTTGAGAAAGAATTATTGATGAGGTTTATTTGTTTTGCATATATTTCAAAGTCATTCGTCTTTATGAAATCTATGAATAATAGTTGGGATAATCCATTTGATTGTGACACTACTTTAATTTGAAACTTTATTATATAGGCCAGTGATGGGAGAATGTCATGTGGTGTGAAATTTGATATTATGAGAAAACATTGATAATGTTTTCCCGTATCTTTAATATCTAGGTATACATACAGAGATAACTAATTCACCCAACATGTCGCCATTTGTTGGCACCTTGACAAATCCCCTTAAGTTTGTAGGAAATAAAGGGGCATTCATGTAAATTTTGTTAATATTTAGCTTTTGGTTTGCTTTTATTTTACCTTAATTGATTTAAAATGTGATTTCATTGATTCCTTTAGATTGATCCATCACTCATTGCGATGGTTGTTTTGTAATTGGCTCTTTATTTCATAAGAATTTAGTGATTTGGATGACTTTTATTGTTTCAATATTTGTCTTCCTGGTTGCTTAATACCACTTGCTTAATTTCTTTTGGAGTTATTTAGTCATCTCTTTTATATGATCATGAAAAACACATCATTAACTTATATCATGTGACTTATGTTAAATAAATAAAGGCGTCAAATAATAAATAAACTAAAGAGTATATTTTTCTTTTATGCAAAACGATTCATAAATGTAATCTTTGAATTATGATTTTTTATAATAATATATAGAGAATATCAATTCTTTTGACATAACCTTATTTGCACCTTTATTTTTATTAACATGATGTATTTTCATCTTTATCAAGAAATTATCTCGATTTTCTAAAAAACTTTATCTTTTGGTAAAGATTTTCTAAAAACCCTTATCTTTGAGGGGACAATTCATCAGCCCATCAACATGTCAATGAAGAATGTGTTGTCACCAGAATCTACCCCATGAATTTTTTTTTATTCTGATAACATGCATGCAAAAAGAGACTGTGATTCTTGCTTCCAAAAGCTCATAAACTAGCATCTTTTCACCAAATCTTTGAGTGTCCATTTCAATCTTAGTCAAAGCATAGTCCTTCATCTGGTTAATATTTCTAATGTTCATGCTTGTTATATTCTTGAGGTCAAATCTGCACCTTAGTAGAGTATTGCACTATTTTTCATGTATAATATTTGGGGATCTCATCATCTTTTCAAGTCAAATCCATTCTTAAAGTCATAATATCCACTAGCCACCATTCCAAGTTCAAAAGTGTCAAATTCTACTAAGGGAGAAACTCGTGGGTCCATTTCCTTTTCACAATGTGTAGGCATGAAGATAAAACAACTTGTAGTTTAAATTTTTTGAGTTTAGTTATGCATTACATATGGGATATCTTCTAGATCCACTAAATGTGCAAAGAAAATGCCAAAGGAAAGGTATCCACTACAGTCCTCAAATGTGTCAATGGAAAAAGAAGAAAACCACGGGGAATGCAAATATCAACTAAATGTTAGACAAAGATCATTAACAGAGTTTGAATTTAGATGCTTGTACACTGTGTATTGTATATGTAGTTAGATGTGGTTTTAGTGTTGAATATAGATTCCAACAAATGGCCAATTGTAGCGAGAATGATGTGTGCAAATTTCTTTGCAGGATTATTTGGTGAGAAGGTTTTTTCTAACAACTGAAAATTATGTAAGAATTCTTTGACATAGAAGAACATTGATGGTATATTCCCAATTCTAAGTCATGGTCAATCTCACAAAAAGTACACCATCAAGCGCTAAGATAAGTATCATACTCACAGGTGTCAGGGTAAGCACCCAAACTTCCAAATGTCAAGGTAGTACACCTATAGGATATTGAGACTTGGAGTGTGCTCAACTGTTGAGTCTAGAATCACTGTTATAACATTAAGTGCTCAAGCCCAAGTCTAAATGATTGAACTACATGAGAAATAGTCATCCAATATTCGTGCGCAAGTGGCATGTCAACTATCAGAAATTATTTCAGGTTTGATGGCATTTAAAACTCAACTTATTTCCTATTTTCAGGACAAAAATCAAATTATCCAGATTCAAGATTAAAATTACTAGTCAAAGGGTAAAATTTGCATCTTGAATATCCAAGAAATCTATGGGTATATTCAAATGGTATTTGATATTCGAAGGCAGAACATCCAACAAATTCATTTGATTTCTATTTATAGAAAACAACTCATCATTCCCAGGAAGGGTATCTGATTGTAAACTATTATTTGGGTCATAGATTGAATACCTGGAAGCTACAAAATATCAAGGGTTATGGTTAATTCCATAATTAAAGGAAACAATCAAGCACTGATATCTTCAAAAATATTATCATTCAAAGTTTTATGAATTTATATCCTGAATTTGAAGGTGAAAAACTTGCAGCAAAACCTTATTTTCAGGAATTGAATCATCGTTCGAAGGTCATTTTTGGCATATCAAAGCATGAGAGTGATTAACATTCTAATAACTAACACATTTGATCAAAGAGGAAGAGGAATTAATAATTCCAGATCCCTTACAATAGAATTCTACTCTCTGTATTTTCTATGTTTAGAATTAAAGAAAGAGTTGTTTCTATGAATTGGCTAAAGGCATGGATAATGTAACAACTCCTGCAGGAATATTTTTCCATAAAATGTTATGATTTAGAATGTAATAGAGGGATGTTCCAACCAGTGGCTTGTGAGAGAACTGTGATTGACTTTTGAAGTGAAATTCCTGTGTATGCAAATTTTGAAATCTTTTTTATCATTTAATGCAAATGAGAGAACACTCTTGAAGACTCATGATAGTATCTTGTAATATTATGTATATTCTTCTATTTATTTCATATATATTTCCTCTTGATATTTTATGCATAATGATATTATGTATTGAGGAGATTTTTTATACTTTGCTTCATCTTCTATGAAGATTTTTCACTTAATTGCTTCATATTCCATTAAGAGTTCTTGCTTTTTGCTTCATCCTTAGTTATAATTGATATTATTCATATTCATTCAGTCATTTTTGTATACAAATTAGACAGTGTATCTGATGGTTGTATTTAGTGGTTTCATAGTCTTTCCCTATTTCTTCATCTATTCATCCATCGACTATAAACTCAAACTCAACTTGTATGTACTAGATTGCCTTTAACATGTGTTAATAATTTCCTTAACTGATCATAATCCTTATTGATTCATTTCCTAGATTTCGTTAAGGCCCAACCAAACACATTCAAATATTATTCATCCCTAGAGCATAAGATGTGTTATCCATGCTCCTTCTGCAGTCAAGGTGCATATTTTAGCACTAACATCTTCTTGCACCATTTTCGGGGACATAAGTGAAGATTATCTTCCACGGGAAGAACCACAAAATTCAGATCCAACTCTTGCTGGTAGAAAGGGCAGGACATCAGTTTGACTGCAATTTTCTACCTAAAGACTCCACTATTTGAATATTTAGAGTGACAATAAACGATCGAATGGTTTCCATTGTGGCTACAAGGTTTGATCCACTCAAATTTTTAGCTATTTGAGGCTTTCCAAATAATGTGCCTACCATTGATGACTGGGGATATTTCTGCCTGTGATTCATAGAGAAGGAAGAAGATAATTGGATACATCATGTAATTAAATTTCATCAATACATGGATCAACTGAGTATACATATTGAAGGTGTATTAATGAAAATGTTAATGTACTAGTTGGATGGCTATGCTAGGCAATGGTATAAATCCCTTATTGCTTCTAGTATTTCCTCTTTGAAGGATTTTCATGATTCCTTTTATTCACATTGCAATAGGATTTACTCAGATGAGAAAATTTTTGAGCATTGTTGTGAGGGATATTGTTGGAGGAGCTAGTTGGATTAGCCGTTTAGACTCTTTAGTCAACTAATTATAGATTAGGTCAACCTCATCAGTCATGTCGGTTGGGTGAATCGATAGGTAGTTACCATAACTATTTTGTAAATGTATAAATAGGTTGTTGATCTAGTTAAAAACTAGGTTCAGTTTTGATGTATGAACTCACATGTGTGTTGAGTAATATAAGCTGTCATTCTATCCACTATTCTTGTCTCTTATATCTATTATGATTATATGATTCTTTATGTGTATTACTGGTAACCTTGAAATCTGAGTGATTACAACATTGGTTCCATTTTCAATAGTACATATACGAATGAAATGACCATTACCATATGATATTATAGCAAGAGATTAATAATTGGTGGGAGCATAAAATCATGAACTATTTGTAGAACTATGCTAGGAGAAACAAACTTACTATTGCGGAAGCCAAAGAGAATTTCTTCTATGAGACATGTGAGAATTTTGTAGAATCTATACCACAGTATCTAAAGAAGTTACTGGATAAAAATTCGGGTAGAAACTAAAGACAAATAGTTACTCCAGAGACTGACGAGAGGTGGACGTACAAATTTTTTCGTAGTGGTTCAAAAGAATCACATATGAGTTTTGTGAAGAATGTGATGTGGAAGAAAGAGTCTCTATTGAAAGTATACAAGAAAGGTTCTATAATGACTTCATTGAACAGTTTCTCTATTTGCTACTGACTCTTTTGTTTAAGTTTCTGATCGACATGGGAGCAGGCCACATTGTCGAGCCTTGTCCGTTATTAATTGAACCACCATCTAACACTAACTGGGTGAAAAAAAAAGCACGGGAAAAATTTGTTGGAAAAAGGGAGTGGGAATACTTTATGAGAAAATAAACAGATCCATTCAGGATTACCAAAGCGTCGGGTTGGATATGGGGGGGTAGCTGGTCATGTTTTGGGGTCGAGTAGAGGAATTCTAGTTGATTGTGAAAACGCCACTGCCAACAATGAAAAGTTAGTCCAAGAAGGAAATAATTCAGATAGTAACTCACAAAAGCACTCTGGATTTACAAAATATAGAAAGAGAGAAGAAGAAGAAGAGAAGGGAGGAACTTAGAGAGCAGTCCACCATGCTCCAAAGAAGAATGACCACCAGAGTGACAAAACATGAGGAGAATCCACCAGAATCAGGTCATGACCGACGAGTAGAGGGCGTAGATGAAGAAGTGTCATCGATGGAAGAATATTTGTGGATAGAGAAACGTGAAGCTCTCCAGATTAGCATACCCCAGAGTGTTAATCCTCAATCTTCGATAAATTCGAACCAAAGTTCTGAAATGCAGAACATTATTGAAGAGGACCTAAGACTATGAGCTGGCAAGTTCGGTGTATGGAGTCGAATAGACGGTGAAGGAAATAATGTCGACCATCTTGTAATTCACCAACCAGAGGAAGAAAATTGGGTTACATTTCAGTCATACCCATCTAACTGTAGTATCCATCTACTCTATTGGGACATGAAGGAGCACCCCCCCAACCAAACACAACTTTAGAGAATACAGACCTATCGAATTCGCAAGGAAGGATATCCCAGTTACAGAATTTCACTTAGATATCAATGGAAGGAGTCTAACTAGATCAACAACTTGTCGAAAACGAACCGACAACTACAAACAAAACTTTCGATGAAAATGAAAGTTCCGTCGAAAATATCCGTGAACAAGATAGGGTTACAAGGAGTATCCCACCACCACCCCCTCCACCATTGCTTGAAGGTGACACTAATGCTGGAGACATGGGGCACGACTCTACACACATCCCCCTCTATGAGGGCTATGAATATCCCATATGACATTGGTTCGTATGTGAGTCAACATGGGAAGAGAACACAGTAACAAATGAATATTCACAGATGGCACAGTTTGCTGGTGCTTTGCGAAATTCGACACTAACATGGTATATGACATACACCATGAAAACTCCCAATGCGACCAAATTAGAAATTAAGCAGCAATTTCTATCATTCTTCAAAACTCCAGATGCGAAGAATCTGGCTACAAAGAAGTTAAAAATGACAATTCATAAATCAATAGAGACTGTCCCATATGAAAAAAGACTGAAATACCTACTCACCCATCTGGATTATAACATAGACGATAAATTACTAATCCAATGGTTTTTTGCAGGGATTTTATAGAAGATTTGGATCCACATTAGTTTGGACATGTTTAATACATATGAAGATGCACTTATGAAGAAGTTGCAAGTTGAGATGGATGAGGACTACCCGGTGCACCCTGTGGACAACTGTATTGAGGAACAATTAGAAAAACTGCAAAAATCACTACAGGATATCAACCTCAAAGGAAAATACATCTTGTGTACAAAATGATGAACAACTGGACATACCAAAGACAATTGCGAACAAGAATTTAGTCGATAAGATGTATGGTTTGTTCAGAAAAAGTGCTTTTATGACATTTACCAAGAACATGGTCTACATGCGAAAAAATATTATGCGTTCAATATGAAAAATGAAAAATATTCCTGGTGTGCAATTTGTGAAGTTAAAATCCATGCAACAACTGACTGTCATCTAAACTTAAAGAACCGATAGAACTACCGCACAATCTATCAAACAAGTGTTGTTGCGTAAAACAATAATGATAACATTCCAAGGAATAACAATAAAAAGAATGAACAAAGTAATCAAAGATACGGAGGCCATTTTTATGAGAATCAATACAATAATAATAACCATGGGGGATATGCAGGTTGAGGCCGATTCTTCAAAAATAAGGAAAATAGACCACGCCGACCAATCCAATGTGACACATGCTTCAACAAAGGTTATCGATATTGAGACTGCCCATACAAAGATCATATAGATCTCAACTTTTGTACCAGTTGTGGTGTTGGAGATCACTCTTTAGAGGATTATCCCACCATTCTAGACAAAATTAATAAAAATAATAATGTTAACGTCTTGTCATGTGTTCAAAAGTGTGATGTTATTCATACAAATAATTTTCAAATAATCACTAGACAAGGTACAAAAATTGGCAATGATAATCCTAGAATAAGTAATATAAAGAACAAAGATGACTACCCTAATCCTATAAAACAAAAGCAATTGTATAACGATGCATCAAATATGTTTCAAAAATTAGCTACATAGGAAGCAAAAGATGAGAGTCGACAAAATATATCTCAAGAACTAGTTAATTTAATACATAATGATAACTCAGTTGTGCAATTTATTGACTTATTATACAATATAAATAACAAAGATGGCACAGATAACCAAACTAAGAGTATTTGCAATGTAAACCAAAAATATAAGAGTCATGTTGACCCACTTTTTGACTTAGAAATTGAAGGATACAATGTCCAACAACTTGTTCTTGACTTTGGATATCAACTGAACATTATGACAAGAGATACATGGGAACAATTGGGCATACCTCGACTTAGTGAATCGTGCATATATTTAAAAATAGATGACCAAGGTCTCATCAAACCTATTGGGGTAGGGAGAAATGTCAACACAACCATAAAAGGAATTACCAAAAATGTCGACTTTGAAATCATTAACCCTAAGGAAGGATCTAGCTCCTTTCCAGCCTTAGTGGGTCGATCATGGGGTCAAAAGATGGAGGCGTCGATTTCATTAGATAAAGAAAGGATAAAGCTTAAAGGAAATCAGAATAAAGTAATTGTTCCTATTCATCCTTCACAAGGTGAACCATGGACAAGACCCATAAATGAAGAAGTCAATGCCTGGAAACCATATCAAATACAAAACAATGAAGATTATACCGAACCAAACATATATGGAGAACTTCATTTGGGAAACCCATATTTAGTTGGATATGACTTTGATGCGAAATTATACCACTGGGAGATGGAAAACTATGAAACTCAAGTAGGGGGATGTTGGACCATTTAGGCCATCCTGAAGAAATCAACATGCCAATGTTTCTCTTGTCCATAATACCAAAAATATTCAAAAGAAAAATTGGGGAATACCCTTCTCTAGCACCAATCAAAACAAAAAACAGATAGTCTCTTCAGTATAAAGAGAGAGAATCATGAGTTCTTCATATTGAATAAGTTTCAAAAAACATAGGTGAACATGACCAACTTCAAATCTTGGTCAAAACGTTTATAGGTCAAGTTTCTTGATGGTGGGATACCCATCAGTCGAGACTACAAATGTGGTCGACACCTTCAACATACTTCATCGAAATATTTGGAGGGGAGAAGCTAATAAAATAGGCAGAAGTCCAGTCTTCAAACAAGGACAAGACCCCAAAAAACACATAAGTATATGTGAAAAAGAATGGAGAATACTTGGTTACAAAGATGAGCGAATATGGCTGCACCTATTTCCATCAACATTAGACGATTTACCAAATAAGTGGTATAAGATGGAGGAAGCATGAGGAGAAACATTCTTATGGAACAAACTTAAAAAAAACTTCACCAAGGACTTCAAATTCATACCAAAAGATGACAAACTAGTCGAAGCAACAAAACAAATAAAAACATTCATACAATTGACTATTAATAACAGTTCGACACAAACTCATAGCTGAATGAAAGCATCATGTAATAACATTCGGTCTAATAAAATACCACAGTCGAAAAGACTTCGAATATAAACTGAGTGTACAAATGGGTAAATCTTTCAGTGGAAATCTGATCATCCGAAAATGACAAACCAATTAGAACAATATTCAAGTTCAGATCAATTGAAAAAGAAGATACTGACCAGATGACAATAGAAGACTTCCCAGCATCATTTTCACAATTCAAGCAAGGAAGTTGACAAATCAATGAAAGCAAGGCGCCAGAATGGGTGGACGCAAAGGTTAAAATGAAAGAAGCTGGCATTTCCAATGGCAATAGACCAAAAGTGGCAAGAATAGGTGATTACTAGAATGAGTAGCAGAAAACATAAATAGTTAACCTACTAAAATAATTTCAGGATGTCTTTACATGACATTGTAAAGACCTTAAAGGTTTAGTTCAGGAAATGGGCGAAATGAAGATTGATATTAAACCTGATGCAAGGCCTGTAAAGAAACAACCTTACAAACTTGCTCACAAATATAAAAAGATAGTGAAAAAAGATATCAAAAATATGTTAGCAGCTGGAATCATCTACCCAATCGACCAGTTGGAATGGGCAAGTCCAATGGTGATACAACCAAAAAATCATAACCTGATAAGATTGAGAATCTGTGTATAATTCTAAGAGATAAACAAAGTCATCCTGAGAGACCCATTCCCAACTGCGTTTGCAGATGAAATCCTAAAAGAAGTTGCGGGACATGAGTGATACTCATTTACATATGGTTTCTATCGATATAACCAAGTACCTATCTCCAAGGAGGATAAAAAAACATCATTCATGTGTGAATTTGGAACATTCTCTTATAAAGTCATGCCATTTGGTTTGAAAAATGCAGCAGCTATATTTTCAAGAATAGTAGTTAAAGCATTCTAGGAATACATCTATAAAACAATGGTTGTATACTTCGATGATTGGACGATTTACTCCATCTTAAAATATCATTGCAAATGGATAAGGCTAATGCTAGAAAGATGCTAACAGATTCAAATATCACTTAACATAAAGAAATGCATATTTGTAACCCATATAGGAGTTCTACTTGGGACATATTGTATGCAAAGAAGGCATCAAGGTCGATTTTATGAAAATAAAAATAATTCTCGACTTGAAACCCCCAGTCAATAAAAAACAAGTCAGAGTCTTATTAGGGAATACATGCTACTACAAGAAATTCATTCGTCATTATTTAGACATGACATAACCTTTAGAAGACATTAGAGTAAATTTGAGGTATAAAATGGGCCTCCTAAGGAAATTAATAAAATAATAGTTAAAATAATAAAATAATAGTCAAAATAATAAAATAATAGTTATTAATTTTGGAGGAAGAACGAAAAAAACTACTTTTTTTGTTTGTATTTTCGACATATCTCCTTGTGTTTTTACTCAAATTTTGAGCAGGAGAGTTCGTTGGATGCGAAATTTAATTATGCATTCAACATATAACCACACTGCATACTTTTGATGGACCCTGCCATCCCAAAAACAAGAAATACTTGAAAAACATGATGATGATGTCATCATCACATTTTTTCAGGTATTTCTCGTTTTTGGGGTAGCGGGGTCCATAAAAAATATGCAGTGTGGGTACTCTTTGGATTTGGAATTAAATTCCGCATCCAATGAGCTCTCCCACTTGAAATTTGAGTAAAAAAACAGGGAGATATTTCAAAAATACGGACAAAAAAAGTAGTTTTCTTTTATGACAAATATGTCAATTCAACCATTATGGTTGACTCATTTTATTGAAATTCTATTGGTTCTTGAATTCCAACTCACAAAATTTATTATTGGCACGTTTTCTTATAAGGCTCATTTTAGACCCCAAATTTCCTTTAATGGCTATTAAAAGAAGACCAGGAGTATGAATGGACTGAAGAATGCGATGCATCTTTCGACACTTTAATGACAAAATTAGTCGAAGAACCTATTCTCTGATTTCCAAATTGGTCAGTCAAATTTCATGTACACATTGATGCAATAGGCATAGAAATCGGTGTAGTATTGGTGCAACCAAGAGATAATGGGATGGACTACCCAATCGTATACAATAGCAAAAAATTAAACAAAGCAAAATGTAATTATTCTAGGATAGAAAGGGAAGCATTAGGAATGGTCTTTTCTATTTAGAAATATCGACATTATCTATTATCCAACCCTTTTATATTTTACACCGATCACCAAGCGTTGAAATATCTAGTAAATAAACCTCTACATCATGGAATAATATATTGTTGGTTGTTGTTATTTCAAGAATTTGAGTTCAAGGTTGTAGTCCAACTGGGAAGGCTAAAACTATCGATTATTATCCATCAGTCGAGGGTATTTTTGCATATTTATCCCAACAATATAACACCAAGATATCCATACCGGTGCTTGTAAAGAAAACTGATTAGTTCATTGTAGAGCTGTTAATGGACCAGGAAAAAGAGGAAGATTATGAAGTACATCTTCATATCAGCACTTTTACCCTGGAAGATAACCCAACAGAAGAGATAAACACTCTTCAATTAGTAATAGTACTGATGACATAACAAGCCCTTGAACTGACACAACAACAGGAAGATGAGGCAGAGCAAACATATGAGGAAACTTAGTCCAACAAACTAGAGTATGCTATGACAAAACAAAACATTTGACAACTAGTTTTGGAAATATATAAAGCCCCAAAAAGAAATGTAATCCAGTAAAAGGAAAAGGGAAACACATATTTATTCTCCTAGAGGAATTTGATGATGAGGATGAGTTACACTCTAGAGCTGCTAAAATATTGGAGGATGCTGCTAAGAATAAGATATCCGTCGAAGACCAGTTCAAAAGATTCATGGAAGAAGAAGCAAAGCAGTCAAAAGAAAAGAAGGTAAGAGTCATAAACCCTCTTGAAGTTGAGTCTATTGATTTAACAACCACTCCACTACCTCCATACCCAACCCAGATAGTCCAAGAAGAAGTACAAAACCTGACCTCTATTCCCCCAAGAATCCATTACGTGCAAGCATTACTCGAAAAAATGAAACAAAAATTTGATAAAGAGAAAGACCTTCAATATTTTATCAACCAACTCCCCAATCTCTTCCCTTATATCCAACAACTAAATACAACAAAACCATTTGTCAATTCAGGCCCTTCATGACAAATTCTTACAAATTCTCAACACCCTGACCAACCACAAAATTCTACACCAAAACCCCATATTGTTGGATTTATTAAATCCACATTTCAAAGAAATCCCGACAAAACCTCTCAATTTGTCGCAGCCCACATTTCATCATTCATACCATCCACTAGAAATTCCTTACTACTGATAAACGAAGTAGATGGAGCCATATTAGGTGAACTTGATGCAAATGACCAAACTAAAACATTAGCAATAGATCAAGAAATGGTTGACCTCATCAATTCTATCAAGCCTAATGAACCCGTCGACTCACCACCACTAGTCGATAATCCTATGTTGACATATGTCCTTATGAACCTCCCATCGACTTCAGAGCACCTACCCTCGCCTACACCACCCTAAACCTCAGTTCTGTTGCCGCCTTTTCACACACCTGGGTCATGTGGCAGAAATATTCAGGCCACTCGGTGTGTCCTTGGGAGCAAGTCTCGAGTCAAGGCTGTCACCTTGTTCTTGACTCCTCCATTTAGGCTCAACTCCTAATGAAGCCAAGGGGGGTAGACCCTATTAATTTACTAAGGAGAATTACTTAGTGTTGTGATGTTTAAACTGAATGAGTTATTTAGGAGTTTACAATTTAACTATAGATAATCAAAGATGGAAAGATGTAAAAGATGAACACACGAAAGGAAAATGCTGAGACACAATATATATATAAAGCAATAAATTAACCAGTGCCTTAGAATGGAGTCAAAAATAGAATCAATATGCTTGCATGTGCTTGGAGTGAATGTTTTGCGATGGCCTCTTGGTATGTTTTAAGTTAAATGTGAAGTATGAGTTGATTAAATTAGGCAAAGGTGGGACTCCAGATATACCCGAGAGTACTTGGAGTATGTCCAAAACTAAACCGTCACGGCTACCCGCAAGGAATATGTGGGATGAAATGGAGTCTTTGGGGCTATTGTTCATAAAGTACCCATTAGGGTGTGACAGAGATCGGCACCCCGAGGTTACTTTTCAGAAGTTCCCGCTTCCTTTGGGTATTTTGCCACCATAGAGGCCTGATCTAGGTGTTGGATTTTCACCTGATGGTTTGTTAATTGGGGAGAGTGAGTCCTAATTATGCTAGTCACCCAAGTGCTTCTGATACATCTTGACTAATCAGATGAACCGTAGCCAAGTGCAGAGCATACACACTGGAGTCTTGTAAATTTTAATAAGTTTTAAACTGGGTGTTCTTGTTTAAAAGAACACCCTCCAAGAACCTCTTTCGATCCAAGTGGATCTCAATCAGGGAATTGAGGAGGGGTAAATTTTAAAGTTACTAATAAACAAATGATAGAAAAAAGAAAACAGATACACAGTTCTAGTTTCTTAATTAATCCTACCACGAATCTCTTTCCCCTTTCGGGTCAATCGGGAAATCGTGGGGTAAGTATTATGATTACCTTGAAATGTAAGATATGGATTATGGAATTAATAAAAAAATAAAGTATACTACCCTGAAAATTAGATCAATTCTAGTAAAAAATAAATAAGCAGAAAGCGACGAAAAGGGCACCGACACAAATCCCCCCAGGGGGATGGGGAATTGGCTCGAAAGAGCCTATTCCAAAAATGATTTTATTTATTATTGGTTACAGAATCAGTGCACTGAAATTATCAGAAAATTCTTGGTCCTTATACAGGCTCAAACCAATATTTTATAACTTTGGAAAAATTTTGAGTTTTTGATGAAAAGGGATACCCCTGGGGGGATTTGAACGCTCCCGAGACCACTTCGGACAGAAGATTCCTTTACTTTCTGTCAGACCTGCTAAAATAAAGTGATCATATTATAATAAAAAACACTCAAAATCACTTTAAGAGTACCTTTGGATCAGCCTACCTTGTCTCACAAAAAATGAAGTTAAAACTAGCTAAACAGGCAAAAAAGGAACCAAGGAAAGCAAGCTTTCCTTGGGATCTTGGCTTGTTGTTTGTGCATCCAAAAAAATGCACTGATATTGCATAATATTGAATTTTATAACAGGAAAAGGAAATCTAATGCATGCGATCTACACGTTTCCTTTAAATTTTCATGCAAAAAAGACGATTTCCCTATAGCTAGATCTAGGATGCTTATGAAACTTTTTTAAGTGCAAGATCTAGGATATGAGCTATGAAAAATAAGATCTATGTATATTTTACTTTGATGAAACAGATCCAAATGAAATCACAGCTATGAACTGAAAAAGTAACCGGGTAAAGTGTTGATTTTGAGGGAGGAAGAAGAGGAGAAAAGTGTTGGTTTCCTTGAAGATCCACAGTAGAGCTTTCAGGTGGAATTCTGGGGGAATATTCCTTTGAAATGTTTTGAAGAGAATGAAGAAGAAAACTATA
>LPNX010112337.1:97884-123847 GCA_001517045.1 Pseudotsuga menziesii | reverse complement strand
CAAAGAACTTGCCAAGAAACTTGTGAGATCCGATTAGTACATACAAAGAGATTCAAGATAACATGCATATAAGCTTATAGGACATGATAAATCTAGATATTTAAACATGGATCAAAGAAGAGTGACAGTCAATAAACTTATTGAACAACACCTTTCCTATCAATATTGTAATAAGCTAATTACTTATCTTAACCATAGATCTACAAGAAATTAGCAAAAAATGATCACAGATACAGGTTACCTCAGTAAAACAATGGCAATAATCATCCACACATGTAATGGCACCACACCGTATTGCCTCCAAATATTTTCTTTATTTCAAATGAAGAATTACAACAATACAATAGCAGCACCACCTCAATCCCAATTCTAACTCCCAGGAAGAGCAGGCTGTGCCTAGATATATACAAATTACAGGCCATCAAGCCCAGGGGGGGCGTAAATCCCAAGGAGACACATCAAATCAGCTAAAGGAGAGTCCATTAATGCCTGATCTGTGTCTAACTGATCCAGATCTGAGTCTCACTAAGTGCAATTGTCAATTGGAGAGCTGATCTGACTGACACCTTAACCTGTTGACTGAAGCATCCACCAAAATTCATCCAGATGAGCCAAAACGTGTTGAGGAGAGAGGGAGGGAAAAATTCCCCATAAAGGATGCTAAAGATCAACTCTGGATCTTATTTGATCACCTCCTTCAGTCAAGGATTTGTCAGATCCAGTCAATATGCTTCAGATCTGACTGATTTCAATCAAATCGGCTGAGAATCCACTAATCTATGATTTTGGATTTGCTCCATTATTCATCAATTTATTAATTAAAAGAATCAATAATTGATTTTTGGGGTTTTCTGACCTGAGTGATGGAAGATCACTCAAAAATTAGGAAATAGTGGGTCTATGGGTTTACATGGTGCTCTTAGCTTGAAAATGAGCACCTACATGACTGAAACTGATTATTTGGCCCACTTTTATTACAAAACCATTTTTTCCAATTAAACTATTAAAAAATAGCCTAAGTTTTGAAAAAAATAAATTTTAATAAAAAACACTGAAAAATTGAAAAATTGAAAAACACATAGGGGGACTTAAACATGTTCATATGACTCAAAAATGATGTCTATCATGTTTATACATTGACACATAGACTCTAATAACCTCAATGGTCCTAAATTCCAAGCCGACCACCCCAACTTTGGAGGTATGGAGTGAAAAACTCAGAAATTATAAGTCGTTTGTTCAACAACCAATAATAACCAAGGGAGAAAACACCCTGGGCTGATCGGATGGATGGATGGATGGGAGATCATAGGAATGAACACTGTCATAAAAATTCTTCCCAAACTTGTATGTGCTCATGCAGGCTGCTTCTATCCATGACTGGATAGGACTGATATACCAATCAAAATGATGAGGTAGACTAACTACATCATCATACTGATCATCGGGGCTTATCAAATGATAACTCGTTGCACAAGCCCCAAGTAGCTCCAAATCATAAGGAACCTCTATATGTGAAAAGGATGGCTGAGACTGATTTTCCACTGACTGCATCACATCTGACTTTTCACAATACTGTTTCTCAATGTCTTCATTACTGATACCCTTGTGCGGCTCTAAATGGTATGACTTTGAATGATCACATGAAAATTCTGAATGCTCCTCTTCCATACTAAGATTTTCCTAAGAATTCAGATCTATGCTCCCCTCTATGGACGCATCGTAGATTGGACTTCCACAAATTTTTGAATAGACACTCCCATCATTGAACATATCATGGATGGGATTTTCCATGATATTTTCACAAGTTGGACTATCTATGAAATTCCAATAGTCATCACTCCCATCCATATCATATGTCGAGGACTCTTCATCCATGGCATCATGCTCCTGCCTGTCCATGTTTTCCTTGTACTCATAACAATCTTCTTCAGATAAAATGTTACAAGGCAATAAACTTTCCAAACCTTCATCAACATGAGGAGAACAAGGTCTAGTGTCACCACACACTATAGTGATCTTATCATAGGTTTCCTTATAGGCTTCTATTATGATATCATGAAGAGGATCTTCAATATTATCTTCAATCAAAGAAATGTTTTGGACATATTCAATGGGATCACATGGTATGTGTTGCTCAGTGGATTTCTCTAGAGGGATTTCTGAAAAAATATCAGCATTGCAACACACTTGAGAATACCTCAAATCTTCAATGTTTTCAGCTATGGTGTCATGAGGAGAGTCTTCAACAATGTGTTCCATCGTGCGCTCCTCTTGAAGCTCTTCAATAGGATCATCTTGGATTTTCCCTTCCTCAGAATATTGCTATGTATTGGGAGATACCTCATATTCTTAAAGAAGTCGCTTAATTTCCTCCTTTCTTAAATAACCTCTAGGATGTTTTTTGATGGGAGTATCATGGACTTCCTCTTTACTTAAATGTTCAAGAAGTGATTCCAAGTCTTCAATACTTTGTATCATGGAAAAAGGTCCATCATATGCTTCCGTGTGATACTCTGTCCCAGATAGGTAGAAGGTATAGATCTTTTCAAGGAACATTTTTAAACCATTCATACTACCCCTACCATCATGCCACTGCTCTAAAAACATCCAAAGGAATCTTGGAAAATAAGTTATACATTTATTAGGAAGGCCCTGATAGAACCAACAACCAGCCTCACCCTGAAAAGTACTAGCAAACATTTTCATTATATGGTCTTCATAAATAATATTGGAGTCAGCAATCAATTGAAGGAAAGATTTGACATGCCAGATGGCAGAGTCACCATAATCCCCATGAAAAGGCGGAAGCCAGTTATATGCATCCCCCAAACCATCACAATAGTTAGGAAAACCAAGGATGTTTGAGAAATCGATAGGTTGAAATGCTAAGGTTAACTGGGAACCATATTTCTCCTTTAATTTATCCAAAATAGTAGCCATTTGATACAACGATTAAGCCTTGTACTGAAAAGGTGGAGCTGTCAAGTGATGAGCTTTAAAGGTTTTAACATGTCGCATGGGCTCATCTACACACAAAAAAACTTCACAACTTTATGATATAACATGGTTTTATCCCTTCAATGGAGTCGCCATGCGAAAAACAAAAATAAGCATTTATAAATATTTTCACAAAAATTATTTTTTGCTTTTCTTTGTAAAAATAAAACTGGAAAAAAAAAGTCAGTGCAGTCGCCAGATGAAAATTAGGGATCCACTCTAAGCATTCATCAAACAAAGAAAAAACAAAAAGGAAGAAAACAAAAGTCGTACTCGGGAATAAAAAGATTTATCCCCGGCAGCGACGCCAAAAAGTGTTGCTGCCTTTTCACACACCTGGGTCACATGGTAGAAATATTCAAGCCACTCGGTGTGTCCTTGGGGGAAAGTCTTGAGTCAAGGATGTCACCTTGTTCTTGACTCCTCCGTTTAGGCTCAACTCTTAACGAAGCCAAGGGGGGTAGACCCTATTAAGTTACTAAGGAGAATTACTTAGTATTGTGATGTTTAAACTGAATGAGTTATTTAGGAGTTTACAATTTAACTATAGATAATCAAAGATGGCAAGATGTAAAAGATGAACACACGAAAGCAAAATGCTGAGACACAATATATATATAAAGCAAGAAATTAACTAGTGCCTTAGAATGGAGTCAAAAATAGAATCAATATGCTTGCATGTGCTTGGAGTGAATGTTTTCTGATTTCCTCTTGTTATGTTTTAAGTTAAATGTGAAGAATGAGTTGATTAAATTAGGCAAAGGGGGGACTCCAGATATACCCGAGAGTACTTGGAGTATGTCCAAAACTAAACCTTCACGGCTACCCACAAGGAATATGTGGGCTGAAATGGAGTCTCTGGGGCTATTTTTCATAATGCACCCGTTAGGGTGTGACAGAGATCGGCGCCTCGAGGTCACTTTTCAGAAGTTCCCGCTTCCTTTGGGTATTTTGCCACCGTAGAGGCCTGATATAGGTGTTGGATTTTCACCTGATGGTTTGTCAATTGGGGAGAATGAGTCCTAATTATGCTAGTCACCCAAGTGCTTTTGATACAACTTGACTGATCGGACAAACCACAGCCAAGTGCAGAGCATACACACTAGAGTCTTGTAAATTTTAATAAGTTTTAAACTGGGTGTTCTTGTTTAAAAGAAAACCCTCCAAGAACCTCTTTCGATCCAAGTGGATCTCAATCGGGGAATAGAGGAGGGGTAAATTCTAAAGTTTCTGATAAACAAATGATAGAAAAAAGCAAACAGATACACAGTTCTAGTTTCTTAATTAATCCTACCACAAATCTCTTTCCCCTTTCGGGTCAATCGGGAAATCATGGGGTAAGTATTATGATTACCTTGAAATGTAAGATATGGAGTATGGAATTAATAAAAAAATCAAGTATACTACCGTACAAATTATATCAATGCTAGTAAAAAATAAATAAGCAGAAAGCGACGAAAATGACACCGACACAAAACCCCCCAGGGGGGATGGGGAATGGGCTTGAAAGAGCCTATTCCAAAAATGATTTTATTTATTATTGGTTATAGAATCAGTTCAGTGAAATTATTAGAAACTTCTTGGTCCTTATACAGGCTGAAACCAAGATTTTACAACTTTGGAAAAATTTTGAGTTTTTGATGAAAAGGGAGACCCCTGGGGGGGATTTGAACGCTCCCGAGACCACTTCAGACAGAAAATTCCTTTCCTTTCTGTCAGACCTACTAAAATACAGTGAGCATATTATAATAACAAATTCCCAAAATCACTTTAAGAGTACCTTTGGATCAGCCTACCTTATCTCACAAAAAATGAAGTTAAAACTAGCTAAACAGGCAGAAAAGGAACCAAGGAAAGCAAGATTTCCTTGGGATCTTGGCTTGCTGTTTGTGCAGCCAAAAAAATGCACGGATATTGCATAATATTGAATTTTATAACAGTGAAAGGAAATATAATGCATGCGATCTACATGTTTCCTTTAAATTTTCATGCAAAAAAGACAATTTCCCTACAGCTAGATCTAGGATGCTTATGAAACTTTTTTAAGTGCAAGATCTAGGATATAAGCTATGAAAAATAAGATCTATGTATATTTTACTTCGATGAAACAGATCCAAATGAAATCACAACTATGAACTGAAAAAGTAACCAGGTAAAGTGTTGATTTTGAGGGAGCAAGAAGAGGAGAAAAGTGCTGGTTTCCTGGAAGATCTGCAGTAGAGGTTTTAGGTGGAATGCCGAGGGACTATTCCTTTGAAATGTTTTGAAGAGAATGAAGAAGCAAACTAGATCAGCATCCTCTCCAAATTATGAACCTGCAACTCAGCTGAAATCAAAGAACTTGCCAAGAAACTTGTGAGATCCGATTAGTACATACAAAGAGATTCAAGATAACATGCATATAATCTTATAGGACATGCTAAATATAGATATTTAAACATGCATCAAAGGAGAGCGACATTCAATAAACTTATTAAAAAACACCTTTCCTATCAAGATTTTAATAAGCTAATTACCAATCTTAACCACAGATCTACAAGAAATTAGCAAAAAATTACCACAGATACAGGTTACCTCAGTAAAACAATGGCAATAATCATCCACACATGTAATGGAACCACATCGTATTGCCTGCAAATCTTTTCTTTATTTCAAATGCAGAATTACAACAATACAATAGCAGTAGCACCTCAATCCCAGTTCTAACTCCCAGGAAGAGGAGGCTGTGCTTGGATATATACAAATTACAGGCCATCAAGCCCAGGGGGGCACAAATCCCAAGGAGACACATCAAATCAGCTGAAGGAGAGTCCATTAATGCCTGATCTGTGTCTAATTGAGCCAGATCTGAGTCTCATTGAGTGCAATTGTCAATTGGAGAGCTGATCTGATTGACACCTCAACCTGTTGACTGAAGCATCCACCAAAACTCATCCAGATGAGCCAAAACATGTTGAGGAGAGAGGGAGGGAAAAATTCCCCATAAAGGATGCTGAAGATCAACTCTGGATCTTATTTGATCACGTCCTTCAGTCAAGGATTTGTCAGATCCAGTCAATCTGCTTCAGATCTGACTGATTTCAATCAAATCGGCTGAGAATCCACTAATCTATGATTTTGGATTTGCTCCATTATTCATCAATTTATTAATTAAAATAATCAATAATTGATTTTTGGGGCTTTCTGACCTGAGTGATGGAAGATCACTCAAAACTTAGGAAATAGTGGGTCCATGGGTTTGCATGGTGCTCTTAGCTTGAAAATGAGCACCTACATGAATGAAACTGATTATTTGGCCCACTTTTATTACAAAACCAATTTTTCCAATTAAACTATTAAAAAATAGCCTAAGTTTTGAAAAAATTAAATTTTAATAAAAAACACTGACAAAACTGAAAAATTGAAAAATTGAAAAACACCTAGGGGGACTTAGACATGTTCATATGAATCAAAAATGATGTCTAGCATGTTTATACATTGACACATAGACTCTAATAACCTCAATAGGCCTAAATGCCAAGACGACCACCCCAACTTTAGAGGTATGGAGTGAAAAACTCAGAAATTATCAGTCGTTTATTCAACAACCAATAATAACCAAGGGAGAAAACACCCTGGGCTGATCGGATTGACAAATAAAGTCTAAGAGACCGAGTCTTTTACAAACACTATCATGCTAGAACATTTATTACAATTCCCCCATGGGGTATGAACATGTGATATGATACAACAAGTACTTCCCAGAAGTACTTCCAAAGTCTTCTGAAGTCCGAACAAGTTATCCTTGTCCGGTTCACCAGGTTCACTTGATAAAAAACCAGTAAGTACAACTTAGGTGGTAACAAGTTCCACCTTCACCTTCCACACCACCGATAATTACACAACCATCCACTGATCCTCTTTCTGAAACACAATTGATAAAATCCAACTTACTAGGCAGTACAACAGAAAAATAGACATAAGAACAATTTCCTATAGGAGCAGATGATGCACAAAATAGAAAAAGAGAAAAAGAAAAAAAGATAAGGAACAACAGAAGATAACATCATCCATCCACTTGTTCCATCTAGGGTCAACCACAATGGTGGATACACATAAAATCAGGGACAATGAGTTGGACCGACTGTTGGAGGCCCTCAATAAAGAATCTAGTGTAAGGAAAGAAAGAAGGAAGGCACAAATTGAAAAAATTAAAACAAAACAAGTCGAATTCCTAACGAAATGCAAAGATATGGCACAACAAATCATTCCAGTACCAGAGGGAGCCAACACTGACATACCATTGGAACATGCATACCAACTATTTGAAAGTGTTGTGTCTAGTCTTCAAACATAGCTATAGGAAAAGAAGGAAGAACAGATGGAATAGGCCTCTGAATTGTTAAGAAATCATTATACATCATTCTCAGAAGCTCATAAAGTACTGAAAGAACATTTTGAGGAAGCTATTGTCACGGAGGAAGTCCTAAGAAGTTGGGTCACCTATTATGGCCAAGTGTTTCAACAGCTGAGGAATACACATGAACACATTAAATCACTACAGATACAACAAGGAGACACCTAATCAATGAGTAAAACAATTCAAGACCAACTTATGTTACAAACAACAAAGTTGGACAAACTTGAGAAACAAGCACACCAATGGGTAACTCAAGCCATTCCTATCTTGGACAACCTCGACGAGATTCGCCCACACATGAAGATATTACTTGACACTGCAGAGGAGAAATAACAATTTTTAGGCCCCGACATGAGTAATATTGTGGACTTGTTGATACATCAGAAGATGTCGAACCTATCGAGCCTCAGAACCTTGACCATTGACATCCAGAAAGCACTCCGTAATTGGAAAGAATTTCAGCACAAGTTAGCAGTTACAACAAAATCCATTTTGGAGATTTACATATAGAAATGACCATCAATTAGACAACATAGTACATAACAAGGCAATTTTAGGAACTACTTGAGACAGTCATTTTTGTTACCTCCCCTATTTCTTCGGGACAAAGAAATATTTTGTTCCCGGGGGAGATGTTGGAGGAGCTAGTCGGTTTAGCACAACTAGACTCGTTAGTCGACTATTTGTAGATTAGGCTGGGTGAACCAGCAGGTAGTTACCATAACTATTTTGTAAATGTATAAATAGGATGTTGAGCTAGTTAAGAAATCGGTTCGGTTTTGATGTATGAACCCACATGTGTATTGACTAATATAAGCTATTATTCTATCCATTATTCTTGTCTCCTGTATATGTTATGATTATATGATTCTTTATGTGTATTACTGGTAACCTTGTGATCTGAGTGATTACTAAAGATATGCATTATACACTCAATATTTTATAGATTATGCTTTGAGCAATGCAGATGAAAGGGAGGATAATATTGAGGAAGAAGAGAATGATTCGTTGTCATATGTAGCTTCTGCTAGATCTGATTTACAACAAGAGGATTTTGAGTAGTCAGGTATTGAATTTGATGACAATAATACTTTGGATGCATTTGGCATTAATATAAATGCTTCTTATAATAGTGATTATGATACAAAATCTACTCCAATATTGTTTGAAGATCATATTGTTGGTGATTATTTTCAGAAAACTTCATCTTTGTCATTAGAATTTTATCAGGCTGCCCCATTTTTTTATGAATATGATGATGATCTTGAAAATAAAGATCTAGATATGCATGATTTGGAACAATCTAATCAACAGCTTCATCAAGAAATTCATCCATTATCCATGAACAACCGAAGCCAATGTATGGTAGTTATCCATCTGAAGGTAGCATGGAAGAGGAGGACCAACTTGTTTATTTTCATGATGACACTATTGTTAATGTTGTCCAAGAAATTATGGAGCAGATTCAAGATGATCCCTATGCCTTTGATTTCTAATTCCTGAATTATGTTCATGCAACAATGGATTTACAAGGACAACCTTTTCATTTCAAGGAGGCATAGGTAACCTTTTGTTTTCATAATTCCACTTGTTTTGTTTTCCGCAATCCGATGGCCATCTATATGAAAGAATTCAAAGTTGATTTGCTTTCAAGTAAAGAGGAATGTATGCATGGGAAATTATTTTTTGTGGATGGGGATGTTTATGATCTTGGTTTCATGGATCCATTTGCAACCTTGTTGGAGTCATATTTTTTAGAATCTTTAAAGGTTTCAAATTTCATTATTTCATCGACACTTCTAGGTGAGTATTGTTTTTTGAAGGAGTTTCTACCACTGTTGTTATATTTCAGAATTTATTTAGTGATCAGTGGGATAGATGAGATCATCTCATTCTTGGAATTCCTTGAATGGTTGTTGTGGAATTCTTCCTTTACTTGACCTAGTTAGATCTAGTTAGAGTAGGAGGAGTGTGCATAAATAAGCTCACATCTGAGTATCTAGTTTTCAATTTTGGAAGTGATTTTTAGTAGTATTCAGTAGATGTGGTTTAGTTGAATAAGACTTAAGCCCAATGGAGCACTGGTACATAACAAGACGAATTGCAAGTTTTAGTTTGCAGTGAATGGTAAGAAAAGTATTGTTACAGGTTGCAGAGATGGAATGGAAAAGGAACAAGGTATGCATGTTCTTGGAAGCTCGGAGGGAGCATGCCATCCCTAGACGGAGCCAGATGTTGTCACAAGAATATATCCCATGAAACTTTTTATATTCTGACAACATGCATGCAAAGAGAGATTTTGATTCTCACTGCTGGAAGCTCATAAACTAACATATTTTCACCAAATCTCTGAGTGTCCATTTCAAGCTTAGTCAAACCATAATCCTTCATCTGGTTAATATTTCTAATGTTCATGCATGCTATATTATTAAGGTCAAATATGCACCTTAGTAGATTATTGCACTATTTTTCATGTATAATATTTGGGGATCTTGTCCTATTTTGAAGTCAAATCCATTCTTAAAGTCATAATATCCACTAGCCTTCTTTCCAATTTCACAAGTGGCGGATCCTACTAGGGGATAAACTCATGGGTCCATTTCCTTTGCACAATGTGTAGGCATGAAGATAAACCAATTTGTAATTTAAAATACTTGAGTTTAGTTATGCATTACATATGGGATATCTTATAGATCCACCGAATGTGCAAAGAACTCGCCAAAGGAAAGGTATCCACTAGAATCCTCAAATGCACCACTGGAAAAAGAAGACAACCACGAGGAATAGTAATATCAAATACCAGAAATGAGCTAAATGTCAGAAAAATCTCATTAACAAAGTTTGCATCTAGATGCTTTTACTCTGTGTATTGAATATGCAATTAGTTGTGGTTTTAGTGTTGAATATAGATTCCAACAAATGGCCAATTGCAGTCATAATGATGTGTACAAATTTCTTTGCAGGATTGTGTGGTGAGAATGTGTTTTCTAACAGCTGGAAATTATGTAAGAATTCTTTGACATAGAAGAACATTGATGGTATAATCCCAGTTCTAAGTCATGTTAAAGCTCACAACATGTGTGCCATCAAGTGCTAAGATAAGCATCATACTCACAGGTGTCAGAGTAAGCACCCAAAATTCTAAATGTTAAGTTAGTGCACCTATCGGATATTGAGACTTGGAACGTGTTGAACTGTTGAGTCTAGAATTACCATTATCACATTAAGTGCTCAAGCCCAAGCATAAATGATCAAAATTCATGAGAAACAGTCATCCAAGATTTGTGTACAAGTGACAGGTCAAATATCAGAAATTACTTCCAGATTTGATGGCATTTAAAGCTCAACTATTTCCAGATTTTCAAGACAAAAATCAAATTATCCAGATTCAAGAGTGAAATTAGAAGTCAAAGGGTAAAATTTGCAACTTGAATATCCAAGAGCTCGATGCATATCTTCAAATGGTATTCAATATCCGAAGGTAGAACATCCAACAAATTCATTTTATTTCTATTTTTAGAAGACAGTTCATCATTCCCAGGCATGGTATCTGATTGTAAACTATTATTTGGGTCATAGATCGAATACCTGGAAGCTACGAATTCTCAAGGGTTATGGTTAACTCTAGAATTCAAGGAAACAATTGAGATTTGAGAGATTAAAAAGGGTTATCATGACAAGAACCCATGTCAACCCTCCTCTTTATTTTTTTAGTATATTTTGTCGGACGCATATGATTTGTAAGTTGTCCCATTAGTATGTTGTATTATCCCACATTCATGGGGAGTAAGTAAGATTTGTTAAGTTTTCTAGTTAATATGTTACATTATCCCACATTCATGGGGAGTAATAGTTGTTTATATTATAATTAGTATATAAGTATGTGTTGAGGCTAATGAAGGCATAGAAGAGTTAGTTTGTATTGAGCTTTCTCAAAGGAGGTTTCCCCCTCGAAGTGGCCTGCGATTAATAAAATATCTTTTGTGATCCATTATTTCTGTTATATAATGCATTCTCATGGTTTATTGTAGGAGGTTCTTCAAATATGGTATCAGAGCAATTTCTTGGGCTTATTGGGTGGAATTTTCATCAATTTGTTTTCTCTCTTGCAGTGCTTCCTGGCACTGTGATCATTGCGGTAGTTATTATTCTTGCAACAATATTATTCATTCAGATCAAGGAATAAAACCTACCTTCTTAACTATGGGAAGTACTTGGGAATAAGTATAAAACTCATTTTGAGGATTACCACAGGAACCCCGAAGCAGTTGGTCATTGAGAGGACCTTCCAAGAGAAAAGGTAAATGACCCCTACCTAATTGACCAGTTCCCACCAGTGAGGTAAACCAAGAGTTGTTGTTTGTGGAAAAGTGGTTATCAGTTTTACCTGATCCGTGAAGTGAGAGGTACTACCCCAATACGCAAGCTGTTAGACATTATTGGGGGCTGAGTGAACCCTATGCTCCTTTAGAAATACAAACATACTTGGGGTCCATATCCATTTATAGTTGATAACACGCAGATTTCCACAACTGTCACAGGTCATTTCCTCCATTTCCAACTGATTAATCACAACTTTCCAGAACCGTCAAAGATCATTTTCTCCATTTCCAGTTAATAAAGTGAAACCTTCAAGACCCACCAAAGATCATTTCATAAAAAAAACTACTTATGGTTGTCACCCACGTCAGAGAAAATAAACAAATGGAAGAAGAAATTTCCACCATCAAGTCCAAACGCGAAGATCTAGATCAAAAATTTCTTGGGTGCCATCTTCAACATTTAGCCATGAATAACTGCCAACATCCTGAGTCTTCTGCAGACACGGGGTTCTCTTCCTCCAACAACTTCCATGGGTCGAAGCTGGATTTTCCTCACTTCAATGGTGAGAATCCAACTGGATATATTTACAAGGAAGAAAAATATTTCAGTTTGCATAACACTTTTGATGTCAATAAAGTCCCACTTTCATCCTTTCATTTGGAACATGAATCCCTTCAATGGTTCTGTTGGTACATCAAGGATCATGTACAACCAAACTGGACATATTTTTTCCAACTCATTTTGCAACAATTTGGTCCTAGTGCTTTTGATGAATTCATAGGTGCACTCACCAAACTTCGTCAAACTGGCACTGTGAGGGAGTATTAGACATAATTTGAGAAATTGGCCAATCACACCGAAGGAATTCCTGATGCATTTGATTTGATTTGTTTTATCAATGGTCCGAAGGATGCAATCCAATATGAGGTTAATTTTTTTCCCCCAAACACAATGATGGAATCCCTAGGGTTGGATAAGCTAGTAGAGGACAAGATCAAGGCTCAACAATGCTCCAAATCCACTCTTGTTCCATTCAGCAATATGGTTCCCTAAAGACCCCAAATTCTGCCAGCACCTAGAACCACTCCTATAAAGAATTTGTCTGAAGCAGAGATCCATGAACGTTGGGAAAAAGGTCTTTGTTATAATTGTGACAAGAAATTCACTCGGGGACATCGATGTGCTAAGAAAAAGGTCTATCTTTTGGATGTGGATTCTTCACCTGCACCTGAGATTTTTTATGATGCTTAGGATCCAGTAGATGCTAAGGGTGACATTCAACAACTTCTTATTGACCTGCTTGCTCAAGACGATCAGCCAAAGATATCTCTCCATGCATTAGCCAGAGTCACCACCCCAAAAATTATGCGGATATGAGGTTTCTTTAAAAAACTCCCTCTTACAATACTCATTGATTCTGGTAGCACTCATAATTTCGTTGACCCCAGGATCACCAAATGATGTTGATTTTTTTTTCCATCCTTGCTCCAACTATGAAGTCATGATTGCCAATGGAGGCACCTTACCTTGCAAAGGAAAGTATTGTAATGTGTGAATCTCTATTGGGGATTATAGCTTGCGTTCTAACATGTTTTCCTTTCCATTAGGCAGATGTGATGTGGTTTTGAGCACTCAATGGTTACATACACTTGGACCCATTTTATGGGATTTTGCTAAACTTTGGATGTAGTTTTAAATCAATGGTAAAAAACACACATTGTGGGGCTTACAACCAAGGTATATTAGCATCATCAATTCACATTGCATTGAAAATATTCTTAAGAAGAATTCATATGGTGTCATCGCTCAGCTCCATTTCATTCAGAGGCAACCTTCAATAGTATCAACTACTCCATTGGATATACAACAAATTTTGGATCGATATGCATGTGTGTTTTCTGATCTAGTGGTTTTTCCACCTTCCAGACCAGAGGACCATCGTATTCCACTTCTTCCTAGAAGCATCCCTCCCAACATCAGGACCTATCGCTACTTGTTTCACCACAAGACATAGATTGAGATGCTTATTTGTGACTTACTGAAGTAGGGTGTTATTCTCCCTAGCACCATTTCCTTCTCTTCACTGGTTCTTCTTTTCCACAAAAAGGATGGGTCTTGGCGCCTCTGCATCGACTTTCGAGCATTTAATCACATCAAAATCAAGGATAAGTTTCCAAATCCTTTTGTTGATGAGCTTTTGGATGAGCTCCATGGTGCTCATTTTTTACCCAAGTTGGATCTTCGTTTTGTGTATCACCAAATTCAGGTTCATGAGGATGATATCCCTAAAATAGCTTTCTGCACACATGATGGCCACTATGAATTTTTGGTCATGCCATTTGGCCTCACAAATTCTCTTTCTAGGTTCAAGGCATTGATGAATAAAATATTCTGGGCCTACTTACGAAACTTCATTCTAGTATTCTTTGATTATATCCTCATCTATAGTAGAACATGGGATGAGCATCTCCAACATTTGGATCTTGTACTGTAACTTTTATGTGATCATCATCTCTGTTCCAAATAGTCTAAATTTTTTTCTGGGAAGAAGGATTTCGAGTATATTGGGTATATTGTTTCAGCACAATGGTTTCATGTCGATCCTACCAAAATAGATTCCCTGAAAAATTGGCCGCATCCTCAGACCTTAAAGAGCTTTTGTGGGGTTTTGGGACTGAACGGCTACTACCGCAAGTTTGTCAAGGATTATGGGAAGATTGCAAATACATTAACAACTCTACTGAAAAGGATGCTTTTGCATGGACACCTATTGTTGAGTGTACATTTGAGAAACTAAAATAAACTATGTGTACCACAGCTATTCTAGCTATGCTTGATTTTTCCAAGCCCTTCACTATTGAGAGTGATGCTTGTGAGAATGGACTTGGTGATTTACTACTCCAAGATGAACATCCCATTGCATTCACCAACAAATCCCTTTTTGGAAAGAATTTATCCACCTCTACATATGAGAAGGAAATGATGGCTATTTTGCATGCAGTATAGAAGTCGTGTCCATACCTCCTAGGTAATTATGTTAATGTATTTGTAACTTTGGAATGTATTCATCTATATATATTATGTATTGTACCCCGATGTTTATTCCAAGATGTGTTTATAATGTACTTGACTCATGTCATGTCCTGCCTATCGAGAGGTTTTATAATGTAAACAAGTCATGTCAAGTCATGGTGGGTAACCCTCCGATTAATCAAGGGTTAAATTCCCCGCAGTTTCGAGGCACTAGGGTTATTAGACTCTCCTAGAGAAGTCAGCCCTAGCAGGTTATTGTCAAGTTGGGAATTAGTATAAATAGAGAGTGAGTCTCTCTATTTATCACACACTCACTCACACTCACTTGTAGCGCATAGCTAAGGAAAAAGAAGCTATTGGGGCTAGGAAGAAAGAGGCTACTGCTATCGGAAGATCATCTTACTGTTTTGGGGTTTTAATTTTGGTGCTGATTTTATCTCTAAGGAAGTTGTGGGGTTTTCTCCATTTATGGTTTCCCCAAGGAAAAAAACCATGTTCATTGTCTCTTATGTTTGATTGTTGTGCTTGTTATTCTCCTAGTTAAATATTCTAATACAACGCTAGCTTAATGTTAAAAATCTAACATGGTATTAGAGCTAACCTGAGAAGAAGAAACTGTGCAGCTGTGGAAACTAGGGCTTCCTACTTCATGGATCTCTCTTCACATATTTTCAACAAAATAAGGTTGGACTAACTCTCCTCCCTAGGGCTCATCTTTCTGTTGAAGCAGAATACAATTTTGAGCTTTTTCAGGTTTGGACCCGACATTGGTGCCGAAAATTAGGGCTTTCCATAGAAGTGGAATTTTTCAGTGAGCCCAGGCCTAGATTGATCTCCTCCTCAAAATCGAAGTTTAGAGATCAATATTAAAGCATTTGGTTGGAAATAACTCTAGAAAATTCAAACCCTAATCTGCTCTAGAACCAACACTACAGAAATTCAGCTCCAAATCCATATCCGACATCTTGATCTGGTAATATCTACATCTTTTGTATTTCCATTTGAGGTTCTCAGTTAAGATGTCTCATCATACCAAGCTTGATGAAAATCTTAAGGGACCTGATAACTTCTGAGCCTGGAAGTATAGGATCTCCCTGGTCCTGGAAGAAAATGAGTTGGACTCCTATATCAATGAGGAGGTTCCAGTTCTAGAGGGAGATGAGGCTAAGGCCTTACAAAAGAAGAAGTTGGTTATGGAAAAGAGGATTATTGCTGATTCAATCAAGGATCACCTCATACCACAGGTGTCCTCCCTAAAGAAACCTAAAGCTATGTTTGATGCCCTAACCAAGTTGTTTGAAGGGAAGAATATAAACCAGAAGATGACTCTAAGAAACCAAATGAAGAATGTAAAGATCTAGAATGCAGAGACCATCAAGTCTTACTTTACAAGGTTCTCTCAGATCAAGGAACAACTAGAAGCAGTAGATGAAGAATTGGAAAATGCAGAGATTGTAATGACCACCTTGAATGGTCTCCCTAGATCATGGGACTCCTTCATTTAAGGAATCTGTGCAAGAAATAAGTTAGTCAAGTTCAGCAGACTATGGGAAGAATGCTCTCAAGAAGAATCTTGAATAGCATATCAAGAAGAAAAGATTGGAAGTGAAGATCAAGCTCTCACAGTTCACTCCAAGAAAAGCAGAAGAAGCTCTCATCACTCCAGAAGTAAGAAATTCCAACAGAGAGATAACACTAGAAAATATTATTCTAAATTAAGATGCTATACATGTGATGAAAGAGGGCACTTTGCCAAAGACTGTCCTAGAAACAAGATTAACTCCCATGAGAAGAAGGGAAACAAGAGAAGACACCATGCTCATGTTGTAGAGGATGATGAACCTTCCACAAAGAGATTCATACAAGAAAGTGATGATTCTTCAAGTGATGAAGAATATGTGCTGATCTCCACTCTCACGGGAACTATCTCACATGGAATCAATGATTGGCTTATAGACAGTGGTGCTTCCAAACATATGATGGGATTCAAAGAATCCTTTGTGAAACTATTTGAACATGACTCACCTCACAAGGTGAAACTTGGGGATGACTACCAGTATCTAATAAAAGGTAGTGGGGAATCCTCCTATAAGCTATAATTTGGAAAGTCTATGGAGATGTAAGATGTATTGTTTGTACCAGGTGTTGCCGCCTTTCACACACCTGGATCACGTGGCCGAAATATTCAAGCCACTCGGTGTGTCCTTGGGGGCAAGTCTCGAGTCAAGGTTGTCACCTTGTTCTTGACTCCTCCGTTTAGGCTCAACTCCTAACAAAGCCAAGGGGGGTAGACCCTATTAAGTTACTAAGGATGATTTCGTAGTGTGATGATGTTAAACTGAATTAGTTACTTAGGAGTTTGAATATTGTAACTATAGACAATTAAAGATGACGAGATACGAAAATAAACACACAAAAGCACAAAGCTGATACACAATATATATATGAAGCAAAAATGACGAGTGCCTTAAAATGGAGTCAAATCAATAAGATAAATGTGCTTGCATGTGCTTGGAGTGAATGTTTTGCGATTGCATCTTGGTATGTTTTAAGTTAAAATTGAAGTATGAGTTGATTAAATTAGGCACAGGGGGGACTCCAGATATACCCGAGAGTACTTGGAGTATGTCCAAAACTAAACCTTCACAGCTATCCGCAAGGAATATGTGGAATGAAATGGAGTCTTTGGGGCTATTGTTCGTAACGCACCCATTAGGGTGTGACAAAGATCGCCCCCCCGAGGTTACTTTTTAGAAGTTCCCGCTTCCTTTGGGTATTTTTCCACCGTAGAGGTTTGATCTAGGTGTTGGATTTTCACCTGATGGTTTGTCCATTGGGGAGAGTGAGTCCTAATTATGCTAGTCACCCAAGTGCTTTTGATACAGCTTGACTGATCAGATGAATCACAACCAAGTGTAGAGCATACACACTGGAGTCTTGTAAATTTTAATAAGTTTTAAACTGAGTGTTCTTGTTTAAAAGAAAACCCTCCAAGAGCCTCTTTCGATCCAAGTGGATCTCAATCGGGGAATCAAGGAAGGGTTAATTTTATAATTGCTGATAAACAAATGATAGAAAAAATCAAACAAATACAAAATTCTCATTTCTTAATTAATCCTACCACGAATCTCTTTCCCCTTTTGGGTCAATCGGGAAATCGTGGGGTAAGTATTATGATTACTTCAAAATGTAAGATATGGACTATGGAATTAATAATGAACTATATTATACTACCCCGCAAATTATATCAATGCTAGTTAAAAAATAAATAAACAGAAAGCGACGAAAAGGACACCGACGCAAATCCCCCCATGGGGGATGGGGAATGGGCTCGAAAGAGCCTATTCCAAAAAATGATTTTATTTATTATTGGTTACAGAATCAGTGCACTGAAATTATCAGAAAATTATTGGTCCTTATACAGGCTAGAACCAATATTTTACAACTTTGGAAAATTTTTGAGTTTTTAATGAAAAGGGAGACCCTTGGGGGGATTTGAACGCTCCTGAGACCACTTCGGACAGCAGCTTCTTTTCCTTTCTGTCAGAAATAATAAAATAATGCAATAATATTAGAATAAAATATGCCCAAAAGTACTTTAAGAGTACCTGTGGATCAGCCTACTTTATCTCACAAAAAATGCAGTTAAAACTAGCTAAACAGGCAGAAAAGGAACCAAGGAAAGCAAGCTTTCCTTGGGATATTGGCTTGCTGTTTGTGAAGCCAACAAATATGCATTGATATTGTAGAATATTGAATTTTATAACAGTGAAAGGAAATCTAATGCATGCGATCTACAAATTTCCTTTAAATTTTCACGCAGAAAAGACGATTTCCCTACAGCTAGATCTAGGATGCTTATGAAACCTTTTTTAAGTGCAAGATCTAGGGTATGAGCTATGAAATATTATATATATTTATATTTTACTTTGATGAAACAGATCCAAATGAAATCACAGCTATGAACCAAAAAAGTAACCGGGTAAAGTGTTGATTTTGAGGAAGGAAGAAGAGGAGAAAAGTGTTGTTTTCCTTGAAGATCCAAAGTGGAGATTTCAAGTGGAATGTCGAGGGATTATGATTTTTGGAAGTTTTTGAAGAGAATTAAGAAACAAACTAGATCGGAATCCTCTCCAAAGTATGAACCTGCAACTCAGTTGAAATCAAAGAACTTGCCAAGAAACTTGTGAGATCTGATTAGTACATACAAAGAGATTCAAGATAACATGCATATAAGCTTATAGGACATGCTAGATCTAGATCTATAAACATGCATCAAAGGAGAGTGATAGTCAACAAACTTATTGAACAACACCTTTCCTATCAAGATTGTAATAAGCTAATTACCAATCTTAACCACAGATCTACAAGAAATTAGCAAAAAATGACCACAGATACAGGTTACCTCTGTAAAACAATGGCAATAATCATCCGCACATGTAATCGAACCACACCGTATTGCCTCCAAATATTTTATTTATTTCAAATGAAGAATTACAACAATACAATAGCAGCAGCACCTCAATCCCAGTTCTAACTAGCTTGGAAGAGGAGGTTGTGCCTGGATATATACAAAATACAGGCCATCCAGCCAAGGGGGGTGCAAATCCCAAGGAGATACATCAAATCAGCTGATGGAGAGTCCATCAATGCCTGTTCTATGTCTAGCTGAGCCAGATCTGAGTCTCACTGAGTGCAACTGTCAATCAGGGGGCTGATCTGAGTGACACCTCAACTTGTTGACTGAAGAATCCACCAAAACTCAAAGAATCCACCAAAACTCATCCAAATGAGCCAAAAACGTGTGGAGGAGAGAGGGAGGGTGAAATCCCCCATAAAGGATGCTGAATATCAACTCTGGATATGATTTGATCACCTCCTTCAGTCAAGGATTTGTCAGATCCAGTCAATCTGCTTTAGATCTGACTGATTTCAATCAAATCGGCTGAGAATCCACTGATTTTGGATTTTGGATTTGCTCCATTATTCATCAATTTATGAATTAAAATAATCAATAATTGATTTTTGGGGCTTTCTGACCTGAGTGATGGAAAATCACTCAAAACTAGGAAATAGTGGGTCCATGGGTTTACATGGTGCTCTTAGCTTGAAAATGAGCACCTGCATGACTGAAACCGATTATTTGGCCCACTTTTATTACAAAATCAATTTTTCCAATTAAACTATTAAAAAATAGCCTAAGTTTTGGAAAAATTAAAATTTAATAAAAAACACTGAAAAAACTAAAAAATTGAAAAATTGAAAAACACCTAGGGGGACTTAGACATGTTCATATGACTCAAAAATGATGTCTAGCATGCTTATACATTGACACATAGACTCTAATAATGTCAATAGGCCTAAATGCCAAGCTGACCACCTCAACTTTAGAGGTATGGAGTGAAAAACTCATAAATTATCAGTCGTTTGTTCAACAACCAATAATAACCAAGGGAAAAAACACCCTGGGTTGATCTGATTGACAAATCAAGTCTAAGAGACCGAGTCTTTTACATACACTATCATGCTATAAAATTTATTACAATTCCCCCATGGGGTATGAACATGTGATATAATACAACAAGCACTTCCCAGAAGTACTTCCACAGGTCTTCTGAAATCCGAACAAGTTATCCTTGTCTGGTTCACCAGGCTCACTTGATAAAAAACCACTAAGTACAACTTAGGTGGTAACATTCTGGCTTCAACTGTGGGAAGTGTGCTCGATCTGGTCTTTGAGGCAAGGAGAGGATACGAGAACACCAGAATCTCTGGTTTATATACCCTGTAAAAACATCTCAACTTGATAAGAAAAACCTCCGTAGCACAAGTTTTATAAAAAACCAAATGAACCATTAAGCTGATTTATTTAAACAAAATAAATGTAACTAACTAAAAGAAGCAAAGTTTTATTATAGCTAAGTATAAAAGAGAAATGGAGAAAGTAAATGCTCTCTTTCAAGGAGCTTATTTTCCTACTCTAATCATGACATAAAAAGGGTTAAGTGTAATAAAAAATCCAATGTAACCACCTAAGAATTTTATTAACATAAATTTTTTTCCCTTGTCTTTGGTTACCTTCCAAAGTAAGGATACTTTATTCAGAAAATGCAAACATGTGTGATGATCCAGAAGGGGCAGGATGGATGGGAAATCATAGGCATGAATAATGTCTTCAAACTTCCTCCCAAACTGGTAACTGCTTGCACAGGCTGCTTCTATCCATGACTAGATAGGGTTGATGTACAAATTGGAATGATGAGGCAGATTGACTACACCATCATACTGATCATCAAGGCTCACCAGATGATAATTCACTGTATAAGCCCCAAGCAGCTCCAAGTCATGACGAAAATCTATAGGTGAAGATGATAGTTGAGACTGATATTCTAATAATTGCATCACATCTGTCTTTTCACAAAACTGCTTCTCCATGTCTTCATTACTTATACCCTTGTGCGGCTCTGCATGATATGACTCTAAATGATCATATAAGAGTTTTGAATGCTGCTTTTCCATACTAGGATTTTCCAAGGTCTCTAGATTCATGCTTCCCTCTATGGAAGTATAGTAGATTGGACTTCCACAAATCTCTAAACAGACACTACCCTTGCTGGATATAGCATAGATAGGATTCTTAATAAGATATCCACAAAAATACCAATAGCCATCACCATCATCTATGTTAAATGTGATGGATTCCCCATTGCTGATATCAGGTTCCGATATTGAGTTCTCTTTGTCTTCATTACTAATATCGATATATGTCTAAGATTGATCATGTGGATAAACTGCATGCTCCTTTTTCATATCAAAGTTTCCCAAGGCCACATGGTCCATGCTCTCTTCCTTAGATATGCCATGAACAAAACCATCGAAGGTTTCTGGTTCATTATTTTCCTCTTTATTCATGTCATAGACTGGATTTTCCATGAATGTCCAGTATTCCTCATCAACATCTTAGTTGGGGATAAGGGAGTCTTCGTCACTTGTATCATGCTCCAAGCTATACTTCTCCTTATTTTCATACTTATCTTCTTCAGAGAAAATGTCACAAGGTAGTAAACCTTCCAGACTGTCATCATTATATGGAGAACACATAGGAGTCCCATCATGTATATTACAGTTTTCATCATAAGTTTCACTATAATATTTCGCAATGGTTTCATCCTCAGGATTGTACTGTTTAGATGGTGACAAAGGGTAGGCCTAGCCTACCATGTATATATGATCAAGCTTGCTTGAATTTGTTTCCTGATTATTGACCTCCGCCATCCCATGTTCTATAACCTAGTTTGCTATGTAGCAAGTGCTTTCTGGGTGGAACTGCTCATAAGGTCTACACCATGGAATTACTTCATCTACCAGGTTAGTTGAGTCTAACTGGTTTGGAATCCTAGGCTCTTGCTGAGGAAACTTCTTTTGATACACTTGATTCTGTTTTGGCTGAAAATTCCTAGGTCCACTATTTCTCTCCAGTGTGACTCTTCTATTTTAGATTTTATTCAATTGCACAGATTGGTTTGTCATGAATTGGTCTTGACTAGTCATCACTTTTTCAAACATGCTAGTTATATTTTCCATGGGGTCTTCAGAGGCTCCATTTTATTCTGATTCAAAGGCTTTTCCCTTTATGGAACTTGGAATGTTGGATTTTCCTAAAGACTGCATATTCTTTTCTATTTTCTCAGCCAATTCCTGAGCAGTCTTTAGATTGGCCGTCTCTTTGTCCCTTAACTAGTACCTCAAATCACCAGTGAAAGCTTTGATGTAATATATGAGGATGGAGGCATCCCTTGGCTTGATTTCTCTATGGAGGTCCGCAACCACACGCCTGAACTTAGTATTAAATTCATCCATGGTTTCATTCTCCATCTTCTTTATATTATGAAGGGCAGCAAACAAATGTCTTGGTTATTTCTTTTCCCCCCATTTCTTCTTAAAACCTGCTAGGAATTCATTAAGGATTTTATATGAATCATCACCAAGGTTTTCATACCATTCTGCAGCATCATCCTCTAAGGATAAAGCAAAGAGCTTCATTTTGATATCTTCATGGTTAGAGGCAACATTATCGCAGTAATTGACTAGGTGCCTTTCAAACTTTTGGAGATGAGTCTTGGCAGTGGTAGAATTATTTCCCTCGAACCTTGGGAGCTTCTTGATAGCATCATTTGGAATGTAATGAGGACTACTTGCTATCTGAGAGAAGTCAAGGGGTTTGTAAAATTCCGTCATTTCTTGAGATTAGTGAACATGACTCTCTACAAATATGTGATGGATATCTGAGAGGGATTGGTATCCTAAATATTCAAGGTTTCTATGAGAAGTCTTCCTATTCAATATTTCCCTAATAAACCTTTCGGGATCAGGGAGAGGATTGAATAATTGTCGACGGTTTCTTCGGGTAGAAATTCTTGACAGGATGTTAGATAGTGGAGTCGCCAGATGGATCGAGTTTTAATTTTTATGTTTTTTAAAGACTAGATCAATCAAAAGTTTTTATATTTTTAGTTGTTTAGAAAAAGTTTAAGCTAAGTCATACTCCGGAATAAAAAGATTTATCCCCGGCAACAGCGCCAAAAAGTGTTGTCGCCTCTCACACACCTGGATCACATGGAAAAAATCTTCAAGCCACTCGGTGTGTCCTTGGGGGCAAGTCTCGAGTCAAGGCTATTACCTTGTTCTTGACTCCTCCGTTTAGGCTCAACTCCTAACGAAGCCAAGGGGGGTAGACCCTATTAAGTTACTAAGGATGGTTTCTTAGTGTGATGATGTTAAACTGAATCAGTTACTTAGGAGTTTGAATATTTTAACTATAGACAATTAAAGATGACGAGATACGAAAATAAACACACAAAAGCACAAAGCTGATACACAATATATATATATATATATATATGAAGCAAAAATGACGAGTTCCTTAAAATGGAGTCAAATAAATAAGATAAATGTGCTTGCATGTACTTGGAGTGAATGTTTTACGATTGCATCTTGGTATGTTTAAGTTAAAATTGAAGTATGAGTTGATTAAATTAGGCACAGGGGCACTCTAGATATACCCGAGAGTACTTGGAGTATGTCCAAAACTAAACCTTCACGGCTACCCGCAAGGAATATGTGGGTTGAAATGGAGTCTTTGGGGCTATTGTTCATAATGCACCCATTAGGGTGTGACAGAGATCGGTGCCCCGAGGTCACTTTTCAGAAGTTCCCGCTTGCTTTGGGTATTTTGCCACCGTACAGGTTTGATCTAGGCGTTGGATTTTCACCTGATGGTTTGTCAATTGGGGAGAGTGAGTCCTAATTATGCTAGTCACCCAAGTGCTTTTGATACAGCTTGACTTATTGGACGAACCGCAGCCAAGTGTAGAGCATACACACTGGAGTCTTGTAAATTTTAATAAGTTTTAAACTGAGTGTTCTTGTTTAAAAGAAAACCCTCCAAGTGCCTCTTTCGATCCAAGTGGATCTCAATTGGGGAATCAAGGAGGGGTTAATTTTATAATTGCTGATAAACAAATGATAGAAAAAATAAAACAGATACAAAATTCTTGTTTCTTAATTAATCCTACCACGAATCTATTTCCCCTTTCGGGTCAATCGAGAAATCGTGGGGTAAGTATTATGATTACTTCAAAATGTAAGATATGGAGTATGGAATTAATAATGAAATACATTATACTACCCTGCAAATTAGATCAATGCTAGTTAAAAAATAAATAAACAGAAAGTGACGAAAAGGACACCGACGCAAATCCCCCCATGGGGGATGGGGAATGGGCTCGAAAGAGCCTATTCCAAAAAATGATTTTATTTATTATTGGTTACAGAATCAGTGCACTGAAATTATCAGAAACTTCTTGTTCCTTATACAGGCTGAAACCAATATTTTACAACTTTGGAAAAATTTTGAGTTTTCAATGAAATGGGAGACCCCTGGGGGGATTTGAACGCTCCTGAGACCACTTCGGACAGCAGCTTATTTTCCTTTCTGTCAGACCTGATAAAATAAAGATATAATATTAGAATAAAATATTCCCAAAATTACTTTAAGAGCAACTTTGGATCATCCTACTTTATCTCACAAAAAATGTAGTTAAAACTAGCTAAACAGGCAGAAAAGGAACCAAGGAAAGCAAGATTTCCTTGGGATCTTGGCTTGCTGTTTGTGCATCCAATAAATATGCACTGATATTGTATAATATTGAATTTTATAACAGTGAAAGGAAATCTAATGCATGGGATCTACAAATTTCCTTTAAATTTTCATGCAGAAAAGATGATTTCCCTACAGCTAGATCTAGGATGCTTATGAAACCTTTTTTAAGTGCAAGATCTAGGATATGAGCTATGAAATATCATATATATGTATATTTTACTTTTATGAAACAGATCCAAATGAAATCACAGCTATGAACTGAAAAAGTAACTGAGTAAAGTGTTGATTTTGAGGAAGGAAGAAGAGGAGAAAAGTGCTGTTTTCCTTGAATATCCACAGTGGAGCTTTCAGGTGGAATGTCGAGGGACTATTCCTTTTGGAAGGTTTTTAAGAGAATGAAGAAACAAACTATATCAACATCCTCTCCAAATTATGAACCTGCAACTCAGCTGAAATCAAAGAACTTGCTAAGAAACTTGTGAGATCCGATTAGTACATACAAAGAGATTCAAGATAACATGCATATAAGCTTATAGGACATGCTAGATCTAGATCTATAAACATGCATCAAAGGAGAGTGACAATAAACAAACTTATTGAACAACACCTTTCCTATCAAGATTGTAATAAGCTAATTACCAATCTTAACCACAGATCTACAAGAAATTAGCAAAAAATGACCACAGATACAGGTTACCTTAGTAAAACAATGGCAATAATCATCCACACATGTAATGGCACCACACCGTATTGCCTCAAAATATTTTCTTTGTTTCAAATGAAGAATTACAACAATACAATAGTAGTAGCACCTCAATCCCAGTTCTAACTAGATTGGAAGAGGAGGCTGTGCCTGGATATATACAAAATATAGGCCATCCAGCCCAGCGGGGGTGCAAATCCCAAGGAGATACATCAAATCAGCTGAGGGAGAGTCCATCAATGCCTGATCTGAGTCTCACTGAGTGCAACTGTCAATCAGGGGGCTAATCTGAGTGACACCTCAACCTGTTGACTGAAGAATCCACCAAAACTCATCTAGATGA
>LPNX010112337.1:3857-97850 GCA_001517045.1 Pseudotsuga menziesii | reverse complement strand
AATTGAAAACCACCTAGGGGGACTTAGACATGTTCATATGACTCAAAAATGATGTCTAGCATGCTTATACATTGACACATAGACTCTAATAACCTCAATATGCCTAAATTCCAGGATGACCACCCCAACTTTGGAGGTATGGAGTGAAAAACTCAAAAATTATCAGTCGTTTGTTCAACAACCAATAATAACCAAGGGAAAAAAACACCATGGGATGATCGGATTGACAAATGAATTCTAAGAGACTGAGTATTTCACAGACACTATCATGCTAGAACATTTATTACAATTCCCCCATGGGGCATGAACATGTGATATAGTACAACAAGCACTTCCCAGAAGTACTTCCACAGGTCTTCCGAAGTCCGAACAAGTTATCCTTGTCCTGTTCACCAGAAGTCATCGGGACTAAAGAAGAATCTCCTCTCCATATTTGCATTAGATGCAAAAGGCAAGAGGGTTGCATTTGTAGATGGCCAAGTTCTCATGTGGCTGAAGGGAAAGAATTTTGATGATGTTGTAGTGATTGGGGAACAAGAGGGAGGTCTATACAATTTGAAGGGCCATCCAGAACAAGATTTAGTCCATGACACAGTAGATCCAAATGAGCTCTGGCATAGAAGGATTACACATGTGCATTATAGAGCACTACCAATTGCAAGCAAAGATGTTGAAGGTCTTCCAGAAATTTAGGAAAAAACATGATGGATTCTGCAAAGGATGTGCAAAAGGAAAGACCACAAAGAAGACATTTCCAAGTAGCAATATCAAGGAAAAAGGAATCTTGGAAATCATTCACTCCAATGTATGCGGTCCAATGTCATCAAGTTCATTAAGTGGGTATGTATACTATGTTTCTTTTATTGATGAATTTTCTAGGAAGAAATGGATTTAATTCATGAAGAACAAAGATAAAGTATTCAACAAGTTCAAGGAATTAAAATCCTTGATCGAGAACCACACTAAAAAGACGATCAAGACCTTTTGATTAGATAATGGTGGAGAATTCACTTCAAATGAATTCAAAGCATTATGTAAAGATTCAGGGATTATTAGGGATTTAACTACTCCATATAATGCACAATAGAATGGGGTTGCAAAAAGGAAGAATAGAACGATCATGGAAGCTGCAAGGGATATGCTTCATGATCAAGATCTTCCCATGCATCTATGGGCAGAAGCTGCTAGAACAATGGTGTATGTACAGAACTGTACTCCACATAGAGTACTTGAGAACAAGACACATGAATAAGTATTTTTCATCAAAAAACCAGAAGTCATCCATCTTAGAATATTCAGTTGTCCAGTGTACATACACATTCTGAAAGAAAAGAGGACAAAGTTAGATCCTTTGGGAAAGAAGGGTATATTTGTGGGATACTCTAAAAGCTCAAAGGATTACAAAATATACTTCCTAGGATTCAACAAGATCGATATCAGTAGGGATGTAACATTTGACGAAGACTCAGCTTACAACAAATCCAGAAAGAGACCTGCTGAAGAACCTAAAGAAACAAAAGCACCCAGAATTCATGACACAACCATGAATGAAGAATATCAAGAAGAAGGTCAGGAAATAGAAGAACCTCAAGAACCTGTAGATCCACCTCAAGAGAACAATCCTCATAAGAGGAAACCTACTTGGGTACGAGAAGCTATTCAAGGTGTGGAAAGATATGGGGCTCCAGAAGAGAATCACAAAGAAAGAAAGAGAACCAGGTCCTGCTATGGTTATGTAGCCTTATTATGTGATTTCATCAATAAACAACCTTCAAATTATGAAGAAGCGTCAGAACAGAAAGAATGGAAGGATGCTATGATCGAAGAGTATCAATCAATCATGAATAATTATGTTTGGGATACTATCCCAATACTAGAAGGGAAGTCTGTTGTAACTTCCAAATGGATCTACAAGATCAAGCATGCTGCAGATGGTAGCATAGAAAAATATAAAGAAATATTTGTGGCTCGTGGCTTCTCCCCAGAAAGAAGGAATAGATTATGAAGAAACTTTTGCACCTGTAGCCAATTACACTTCCATCAGAGCAGTACTTTCTCTGGATGCAGTCATGAAATGGAAGACACTAGATGGATGTCAAGACTACTTTCTTGAATGGTGTAGTGGAAGAGGAAGTGTACATGGAGCAGCCACTCGGTTTTGAGACACATGATAGGGAGTCTCATGTGTGTAGATTGAAGAAAACCCTGTACAGTTTGAAACAGGCACCCAGGACATGGTACGGTATAATTGATAGCTTTCTATCTAGTTTGGGCTTTACCAAGAGTAAAGTAGATTCCAACCTTTACTACAAGGTTGAAGATGGAAACCTAGTGATGCTCCTACTGTATGTAGATGATTTGTTTGTAAGAGGTATGGATGGGTTGATTACTTATACGAAGAGGAATCTTGCTGCCAAGTTTGAGATGAAGGACTTGGGTATGATGCATTATTTTCTAGGCATAGATGTGTGGAAAAATGTAGATGTAATTTCCTTGAGACAAGGGAAATATATAGTATAGATTCTCAAGAGATTCAGGATGATGGAATGCAAGGCCATGACCACACCTATGGCATCGAACCTAAAGCTATTGAGTGATGCTTCATCAGAAGTGGTTGATGCTACAATGTATCATCAGATGATTAGGTTTTTGATGTACCTGATGAACACGAGACTAGCTATTTGCTTTGCTATGAACACCTTGATCCAGTTCCAGAGTTGTGTGAAGTTGTCGGAGAACCCAGTGTTCCATGACAAGTCGAAGCATATTGAGATCAAGTATCACTATATCAGGGATATGGTGCAGAGAGGAGAAGTGAAGCTCCAGTATGTTGCGATGGATAAACAGTTAGCTGATGTGTTGATGAAGCCATTAGCCAGAGTGAAGTTTGAGTAGTTCAGGTTGAAGCTTGGTGTTCCCCAGATCGAGGTTCCTTCCAAGGGGAAGTGATGAGTCTGTGCACCATTTTGACATGGTGAGAGGATTGGTTCCTTCCATGGTCAGATGTAAGGGCTGAGCCATTTTGTCATGGTGAGAGGATTGGTTCCTTCCATTTCAGATATGAGTGTTGAGACATTCTGATGTGACTGTAGGATTGGTTCCTACATGATCATATATAAGCATTGAATGCCATTCTTGGAATGGAGGCACTTGGTTAGTTACCAGGAAAGCTCAATCTGGGACTGAGGGCCCTTCTAACATGGTTACAGGATGTGTTCCCCCCATGGTCAGATGTAAGTGCAAAGCCCTTCTGACATGGTTGCAAGATGTGTTACCCCCATGGTCAGATGTAAGTGCAGAGCCCTTCTGACATGGTTGCGGGATGTGTTCCCCCCATGGTAAGATGTAAGTGTAGATCCCTTCTGACATGGTTTTAGGATGTGTTCCCCCCATGGTTAGATGTAAGTGTAGGGCCATTCTAACATGGTTACGGGATGTGTTTCCCCCATGGTCAGATGTAAGTGCAGAGCCCTTCTGACATGGTTACGGGATGTGTTGCCCCCATGGTAAGATGTAAATGCAGAGCCCTTCTGACATGGTTGTGGGATGTGTTCCCCCCATGGTCATATGTAAGTGTAGAGCCCTTATGACATGGTTGCGGTATGTGTTCCCCCCATGGTTAGATGTAAGTGCATATCCCTTCTAACATGGTTGCAGGATGTGTTCCCCTCATGGTCAGATGTAAGTGCAGAGCCCTTTTGACATGGTTGCGGGATGTGTTCCCCACATGGTTAGATGTAAGTGCAGATCCTTTATAACATGGTGTTGGATGTGTTCCTCTCATGGTCAGATGTAAGTGCTGGGCAGGCCATTCTGAATTAGGGTCAGATGTAAGCATTAAAGAATACCTACATGGAGGCTAGGCCTATAAATAGCATGAAAAAGGGTTGGCTCTATAGAACTTCCTGTGATGAGAAGAATAAAGAGATAGCACCCGTGATGATGATCCAACAGTAATGATCCAGATTGAGTGATGATCTAGATCCAGTGATGATCCAGATCGAGTGATGATCCAGATCTAGTGATGATGTCCCTGAGATGATCTATATCGAGTGATGATCCAAATATAGTGATGATGATCCAAATCAAGTGATGATCTAGATCCAGTAATGAAAATGACTTGAAGATGAAGATAACTTGAAGACGAAGATGACTTGAAGATGAAGATGATGAGATGATCCAGTTAATACAGAGAAGAAGACCAGTGCTGACAAATTGTGTTGAGAGAATGCCTTCCTAGTTAAGAGGGAGTTTTAATGTATTTGTAACTTCAGAATGTATTCATCCGTATATCTTATGTATTGTACCCCGATTTTTATTCCGGGATGTGCTTGTAATGTGCTTGAGTCATGTCATGCCTCGATGTTCCTATCGGGAGGTTCTATAATGAAAACAAGTCATGTCAAGTCATGGTGGGTAACCCTCTTATTGATCAGGGGTTAAAGTCCTCGCAATTCCGAGGCACTAGGGTTATTAGAATCTCCTAGAGAATTCAGCCCTAGTAGGTTATTGTCAAGTCAGGAATTAGTATAAATAGAGAGTGAGTCTCTCTATTTATCACACACTCACTCACACTCAGTTGTAGCGCATAGTTGAGGAAGAAGAAGCTACTGGGGCTAGGAATAAAGAGTCCACTATTGTCGAAAGATCATCTTACTGTTTTGGGGTTTTACTTTTGGTGCTGATTTTATCTCTGAGGAAGTTGCAGGGTTTTCTCCATTTATGGTTTCTCCGAGGAAAAACACTGTGTTCATTGTCTTTTGTGTTTGATTGATGTGCTTGTTATTCTCTCAGTTAAATATCCTACTATAATGCTAGCTTAATGTTAAAAATATAACAAATCATTTATGCATCAAGACTGATCACCCGAGTCAGAAATATTTCTTGGAACAACGGGTCTCATCCCCAACACCACAGAAATGGGTTAGAAAACTCATGGGTTATGACTATGATATCACTTACAAGAAGGGTGAGGAAAATATTGTTATGGATGCTCTTTCCTACACATTTGATGACCATGCTTCTATTTTAGCTATTTCTATGTCTATTCCAAATTGGTTGCAATATGTTCAGCAAGGATATGTCAATGACTCTTCCTTATCTAAAATCATCCAATAGTTGTCCAGTAATCCTTCTGTTGTACTGCATTACTCTTGGCATGGTTATTCTCTGAGATACAAGGGTCGTATGGTGCTCCCTAATAGCATAAATCTTCACTAGGTCGTCTTCTATGAACTCGATGCTTCTCCATCTACAAGGCACTTTGGGTTCCTCAAAACGTATGAGTAGGCATGATGTAACTTCTTTTGGAAGGGAATGAAATGAGAAATTCAAAATATGGTTTCCTAATGTGATACCTTCCAGTGCCACAAGGGTGAAACTACACTCCTCCCTGGCTTGCTCGAACCCTTGCCCATGCCTACAAGGATTTGGACAACTATTTCAATGGATTTCATTGAAGGGATCCCTAAATCTCAAGGGAAGACCATAATCTTGGATGTGGTTGATCGGATCTCCAAATATAGTCAATTTGTTTTCTCTCATCCATCCATATATCACCTCCTCACTCCCACAAATTTTCATGAACCATGTATTTTGTCTTCATGGAATCCCTTCTTCCATTGTCTCAGATCGCGACGTAACTTTCAAAAGTCATTTTTGGACCGAACACTTTCGCCTCATTGGCACCAAACTGAGTATGATTTTAGAATATCACTCACAAACAGATCGTCAGACTAAACTCAGAAATAAATGTTTGGAAACTTATCTTCGTTGCTTCACCTATGAACAACAACATTAATGGTAAAAGTGGATCCCTCTTGTTGAATGGTGGTACAATAATTCCTACCATACTACATCTAAAATGACTTCATATGAAGTAGTTTATGGTCAGGAACTACCATTTATCCTTCCATACACCCCAAACAATTCACCAGTTCGAGAAGTTGACATGGTTCTTCGAAACTGCAATGAGATTCTTCATATTCTGCAGGCCAATATTCACATGGCAATAAATCGCATGAAACAATAGGCCGATCAACACCTTTCTGAGTGCACCTTTCAAGTCGGTTATATGGTTTTTCTTTGTATGCATCCTTACAGGCAATCCTCCCTAAAACTCAAAGGGCTTCAGAAGCTGGCTTCAAATTTCTATGGGCCATATAAATTTCTTCAGAAGATTGGTTTAGTTTCTTATAAATTGGAAATTCCTCCTTCTTGCATTAACCCAGTATTTCATGTCTCTTGTCTCAAGAAAGTGATTGGTACCAACATCATAGCACAAACTGTTTTACCATCAATGGATAAGGAAGGATCCATTATTTCGGAACTAGAGGCCGTCCTCAATACGTGCACTCATCGGCTTCTCTCTCGGTCCATCACAGAGGTATTAATTCAGTGGCATGACATGCAACCAGAGGTTGCTACATGGGAACTACTCCTTTAGATTCAGCAATAGTTTCCACACATAAAGCTTTGAGGACACATATTTTCTAAGAGGGAGGGGATGTTAAGAACCTATTTCAACCCTCCTCTTTATTTTGTCAGTATATTTTATCGGACGCATATTCTTTGTAATTCATCCCATTAGTATGTTCTATTATCCCACATTCATGGGGAGTAAGTAATAGTTGTTAATTCAACCAGTTAATATGTTGCATTATCCCACATTCATGGGGAGTAATAGTTTTTTAGATTTGAATTAGTATGAAAGTATATGTTGAGGCTAATGAAGGAATAAAAGAGTTATTTTGTATTGAGCTTTCTCAAAGGAGGTTACCCCATCGAAGTGGCCTACGATTAATAAAATATCTCTTGTGATCCATTATTTCTGTTATATCATGCATTATCATTGTTTATTGTAGGAGGTTCTTCACATATCATTCAAAGTTTTATGATCTTATATCCTGAATTCGAAGGTGAAAAACTTTCATCAAAGCCTCATTTCAAGCATCAAATGATCATTCAAAGGTCATTTCTGGAATATCAAAACATGAGAGTAATTAAAATTCTCATAAATGACATATTTTATCAAAGAGGCAGAGGAATGAATAATTCCAGATCCATTACAACATAAAGCTATATTCTCTGTATTTTCTATGAATTGGATAAAGGCTTGGATAATGTAACAACTCCTGGAGGAATATTTTCCTATAAATTGTTATGATTTAGAATGTAATAGAGGTAGGTTCCAGCTAGTGGCTTGTGAGAGCACTGTGATTTACTTTTGAAGTGAAATTCCTATGTATGCAAATTTTGAAATCCTTTTGATCAGTTAATGCAAATGAGAGAATTGTCTTGAAGACTCATGACAGATTCTTGTAAGCTTATGTGTTTTCTTCTGTTTATTTCATATCTATTTCCTCTTGATATTTTATGCATAAGTATATGATGTATTGAGGATATTTTGTCTACTATTATTCATCTTTTATGAAGATTTTTCGCTTCACTGCTTCATCTTCCATGAAGAGTTCTTGGTAGTTGCTTCATCCTAATTTATAATTGATATTATTCATATTCATTCAGTCATTTTTGTGTACAACTCATAAAATGCATATGATGTTTGTGTTTAGTGGTTTCATAGTGTTTCCCTATTTCTTCATCTATTCATCCATCGACTAAAAACTCAAACTCAACTTGTATGTACTATATTGGCTTTAACATGTTTTAATCATTTCCTTCACTGATCATAATCCTTATTGAGTCATTTCCTATATTTTCTTAAGGCCCAACCAAACACATTCAAATATTATTCAACACTAGAGCATAAGATGTGATAGCCATTCTTCTTCTGCAGTCAAGGTCCATCTTTTGGCACTAACATTCATGATATGGATGTGGATTCACCTCCAGAAATCAAGATGACATGAATCAAAATATTCTTAAATGCAGTTCCTTATAATTAATATGAAGATAAAACTTAAAAGAAGAGTCCCCACTTGTCACATTTAGGAGTGTAGGGGAAGTTAACTAGACCTACAAAATTGACAGTTCAAAGAAGAGAAGAAATCATACTCATCAATTGTAGCACTCATGTAGATTTCCAGAGATCACGAGAAAGATGTAGGTTTAATGGATAAGGGAACCATTAATCATTAACCAAATTGTAGGTAGTTGATCATAATTAAAATCAACTATTGTGTTGATTAGGGTGATGAAATTGTAGGATACAATAACAGTTACAATCAAGAACTGAGAAAATATGATGAATTGGGGAAGGTTTTTCTTTGGGGAGCTTAATGTGCTTGAAATATTGACAATTAAACATTTAATGCAACATAGATATTGTAGAGGTTAAACATACCACTTGATGAAAGTTCCTTCTAAATTTATACCACACCATTATAGCTGAGTAAAATGGCTACGGTCATTCTGAATTTACACCACTAGATCTGAGATGGGAGGAGATAAACTAGTTCGATGAAAATTCAATCCTTAAGATTCAAGAATTAGTTATAGGTTAAAAAATGTTAAAATCATACTGGAAATCTAAATGTTAGCAACACTTACAATCTACAGTTATAAAATAGATTAGTAGAATTAGTTAAAAAATAGATTAGTAGAATTACTTAAATAATAGTTTACATTTACAGTGATAAAATACATCAAAAATCCAATCTATTGGATTAAGGAGTTAATATAAATCCTTAACAAGGCTGATATTAAAATCACACACCAAACTAGATTTATGTTATCGAAAAGCATTTAAAAATAATTTTAATAAAGTAGAGGCATTGAAACCCTCATTTCCAAAATCCCAAAACCCAAACCATGGCTAAACAAAACTTTACCAACCAACATCCAATTGGTTATGCATACCTTAATTATGCAGCAAGGGAATCTACTCACAATAACATGCAGGTCCACACCATCATTTTACCCATGCACACAAAATATTTGGAGTTAAATTTTGAATAAAAAATAGAGTAAAAACTAGTTTACAAATGAAAGTTTAGGTTAAATACTCATCGAAATAGAGAAAGCGATTACAAAGGAGGAAGCATAAAATTAATTCTTCTTCAATGACCCCATAAACATGAGACAAAAATTATAAACTAGATTCAAAGATCAAACCCAAACTTAAAACGTAGAATTGTTAGTTGCACAGCCGATAAAAATGCAGCAAGATAACCACACCATAACCCTTCTAGCAGAGGCAATACACGTTAAATTTATAAACTAGAACTTTGAAATATTTAAACCCTAAGCCCTCAGAATGAATGTAACTACTTACAGTTTAAAAACAAAAAAGTAATCTATTGTAGGAGGAAGACCATAAGTTGAAACATAGTCAAAATCCAGAACTGCAATGAAATCCAAAGTTATCCTATGGTGGTTTGGGAAATTATATTAAATTATTGAACCATTGATATATTGGAAAATTAGAGAAATTATGAAGGGGAATTATGCAGTTGAATGAACAAGGAAAATTTACACTGAACAATAAAACCAATGCCACAATTTTCAGATAAAACAGACAAGTATTGATCAGTTAATGGCAACATTAATATCCATTCATTAATAAGTAATACAATCGTGTTACAATAAGTATAATTCAAATCTTGTGGATGAGATTCAGATCTACCAACTAAACCTAACTGATTGGCTAACTCAGTGTGTCTAATCACTACATGGAACTCACTAGTCTAACTATGGATGTCTAAATCACTCTACAATCAGTTAACTGATGGGGTAGGTGGGAAAAGGGTGCCCCTCTCCCTTAAATCATGAAAAATTAGTGCTAGGTTAACTGAGAGTGATTTATCTGATTGTAAGTGGAGGTTGAATCAACATAACTACTTACCAACCATTCCAAATTGATGGAGGCTATTGGTGGCACTCACCCTATACTGTAGGGATTAACACTGATGGCACCAATGAACTAGTGGCACCAATATTCACGGTGGCACCAAAACTCTAGTAAGGTGATAAATGAACTCCTAAGTTATGAAATAATGACAAATAGAATATATTGGACAAAGGAGGATTATTAATCCTAACATCCCTCCTTAATCCTAACTTTGGAAAACTTGGGTCCTAGAAACTAGGAAATTTTTTATCCATATAATCTAAATGACATAAGGAAACTGCTTAATAATATAATGTAAGTGGGGAAACCCTCACAGAAACCCCCGCCCTCAAAATAAGTAGGAATCAAGAAATTGTGTTGCATATGCAACTCTATGGAGAAGCCATGCAGAATCATGGTTCTTATGTGCATCAACATCCTGGTATTGTGCATGTGAACCTCTCCAAACTAAGTGATTATATCTGGATGAAGTTTTGTCATTGGAAGAAGAGGAATATGCTCAACTGAATCAGGAACATAGATAGGTGCAAGATGAAAAATGGACCCATGTAGAGCAATTGAGATCAACTGATGAGAGAGAAAAGGTGGTTCAGAATTAGAACCATTTGAGGTAAACCCAAGAAAATTATATGTTGCAGCCTTGAACATCGAACCATGTGAAGTAAAATCAGCTCCAAGTGTTATGAGCAAGTGTCCTAGCGAATGCATGATTTCTCCATCTTTATTAGTACTGTTAGGAGATGATCATGTGATCAATTAGAAAGGTAGAGAATTCCTATGACCATGGAGAGTGAATTATTGATCCCCATAATATGATATAGACTCTAAAATATTTAATGATTCAAAAAATATTATATCACAAACTCATGAGAGCAAACTAACATCAAATCCCCAGCAACAATTTTGAAAGAGAGTTGAGGTACTTTATTTTTCACACCAAAATTGATGAGAACATCTACAATCATGAATGGAGGCTATTTAAACTTAAAATTCGAACCAAATAAGATCATATCAGATCTAATAGTGTGGAACAAAGGTTCCAAGTGATCTACTAATATGGTAGATGCACAATTTTATCCTTCCTCAACAAAATTCTGAGCATTGGTGCAAGAAATCATGTAGGAATTTGTTGGAAGGTCTCGATCAATGAGAATGAATGGATCACTCCTAAAATATAATATTTTTTCCAAAACATCCAAAGTATTACTTTTTTGCACACCAATAGCAACATTAGAGAGAGATAAATCAAATTCCTCTTCATTTTCTGAAGTAATGACTGGAAAACTTTGCACAAAATTTAAAATAGAAGAACCAAAGGAGAATGCTTGAGTAGAATGGAAGGAGAGTTTTTCTTCAATAACTGAGATATGCATGTATTTTTCTGGATTGGCTATATGAGAAGATGAGATATCATAGATATCATAAAAGTTTGGAGGAGAAGGAGAAGGAGTCACTCCAAGGAGACTTTCTTCAATTCGAACTGACTGTGTTGAACATTCTGCTTCCTCATCTTGAAAAAAATCACCAGAGAGAATAGAGGCTGATAATTTTGAATAAAGAACTCTTGTGGTGTTGGGTGTGCTCTCCAAATTTCTAGAATGATCCTCATTGTGCTTTCCAATGGTTCTATCCAATTATGTCGAGTTACCCTTTGGGTATTCAGCAAAATCAATAAGGTAGCGCACGCTTGGAGTAAAGGCCATCATTCCAAAATCTCTACCATCACCATGTAGCCAGTCATTCTCATCTTGATAAGAATATTTACCATTTCAAATAGATATATCATAGAGACCTTATCTCTTTAGAGATGAAATCATCTTCAATTTCTGTTATGAATATCTTTTGAATGTAGCCAAAAGAGGAGCTGATAATATCGAACCCATATTGAAGTTGTACCTACAAAATATCACTGCAAAATAAACAAATTCACAATCATAATTCAGTTCAAGACTTTCCACCTTGACATGTACACTTTTTCAGAGTTTGTCACACCTATATAGACTTCTCTAGATATAATCCAGAGGGAGCAATTCTATCATTCTAGGATTTATGTGGAAACTCAATTGCTTCTGGTTTACAATGGATATCGAACAAGACTTGCTTCTAGCTTGAACAAGGTTATGATACAATGTTAAATTATTGAACCATTTATCTACATGCAAATAAGAGAAATTATGGAGTGAAATTATGCAGTTGAATTAAAAAGGAAAATGTACATTGAACAATAAAACTTTTGCCACAATTTTCAAATAAAACAAATAAGTATTGATCAGTTAATCACAACACTAATATTTGTTCATTAACTAATAATACAATGTTGTTATAATAAGTAGAATTTGAATCATGTGGATATGATTCTGTTGAGGCCTGGAAAATCGTAGGCAACAACAGCAAGGGATTCTCCCTAGTCAATGTTCCCAACTAGCCCGTGACTGTTTGGTATGGGGAATCCATCCGGTTTGCTGTCCGGATACTATAGGCCAAATAACAAAAATAAAGGGTGTTATCGGTTGTGGCCCGGTCCACCGTGTATATTTTGTGTTATTAAATTTAAGTATGATATGCAAGTTCCTATCTAACATGAATATTGATAAAGAATACGAGGAGCGATCACAATGTGATGCGCAGGTTCTTACCTCTCGTCTTAAACTCTCTCGCATTTGAATCACACACAACATAAAAGAAACTAACTAAGCTGTCCCTAGGGAGTGAGATTATTGTTTAATGAGTAATGTATTACTGTTCATGTATTAAGATAAATCACAGGTAGCTGTTCTTTGAATCAAAACACATAAACATAAATAAATATATGCATAACAAGATAGCTCATTATTTGTTAAGACATTCATTACTCACAGTGGAAATCATCATAAAATAAAACAGAGAACATTCATACAAGAACATAGGTTCAAAAAGTTAGAACGATCGCACAGTTAATGAAATACGGTTGAAAACAAAATAGTTCCCCTTCAGCATCATTCCTTGCACAACATTTGAACATTTCACCCAAAACTTTCTCCAATAGGAAAATTTGTATTTATATTATTGCAAAACAAAATAATTCCTTTTACAACAAGTTTTTCAACAGTCTCACTGGGAAAAAGCCCCTTCTCTATCTAACTCTCCTATACTTATTCAAAAGGCAAAAAATTTTGGGCTGCCCCCAAATGACCCCTGGGATTCCCCAACGTTTCATCTCCCACAATTGTCTCATATTTAGTGCTTATACAATTTACAATATATTACATTTAAACAAACTAATAAACCACTTAAGCGGAGGGCCCAGCTTGGTTGTTCAGAAAATTCTTCCATACTAAGGCTTCTGATGCGATGGGAAAATCTCAATCTTGGTAGCTACCTTCATTAAGAAAGATTTTTCAATATTAGCATATATTGTTACTTCTTCAAAACTAGTGTCAGGCACTTCCTGGTGTGAAATCAGTTTGTAAATTTTTCCACACTTATATTCAGGTTTTACCCCGGTGGTGCATCTAGTGTCTTCGTAAATGCACTCAACCTTTGTGATAACCTCCACCTCAGGTTCTTCTTCAACTACAAGAGCTTTCTTTTTCTGCCTCTTTGACATCTCGTCTTTGGAAAAGTTGCCCTGTCATACAACAAAATGTCTTTTAGGTCCTATTGAGTTGTTCAACCAATATTCAAAGAATGAAGACAAAACTACATAAGCATTTACCTTGGCCACGTTAGTCATGCTTGAATCCATGTAAAATATAGAACCAGAGCTAACTATCAAATATTCTTGCACAATATAGGCTTACAAAAAAATCTTAGATCCTGCCCATGACTAAAAATTAGCATGATCAACCAAAAACATCATAACTTTTCTAACATTGTATAATTTCTCTCGGTAAAGAAACCAACCTAATCAAAACTACATCCTCAACGTTATCAACCTCAGAATAATATGCCCTAACTTCCTGCTCAAAATAAATCTCATCAAAATGAGGCATATCCTCAAAACCATGAACCTAGTCTCAAACACATGAGCAACCAAATCACCAAAAAAACAAACCCTTCGGCACTTTGAACAAACCAAGGTAAGTGCCTACCCACTGCAAAGGAAAGGAAAAATTCCCCCCTCGGACGACCATATGCAAACTAGGAAAATCCGGTGCAGACGGCATAACGCTTCTTTGCACCAGTTTCCTAAACAGTCGAGAAATAATCGAAAACTCATAACGGTTCCAAAACATTCATCAAGGAGAATGAGAACCCTCCCCCCTCGGCTACTAACTGTCAAAATGAACCACACATACGCTGATAAAACCACAAGCTTGTGCCCAAATGACCATGGTGGGAGAAAACCAAACCAAGGACAAAAACCCTAGTTCAAAACTCAACTACAAGGGGTAGAACATAGTTAGCCTACCTGGAAAGGAGCTGTCCAGTTGACAAGGAGAATCTGATGGATTCCACAGCTAAGGTACAATGCCCAGTTTGACATGATAATGACAATGTAGGAATGGGTTCATAGAGAAAATAATAGAAAAGAAACCCCAAATCCCATATATATATATATATATATATATATATATATATATCCTGGTGAAAATAAAACCCTCGACGGAAAAAACAAACCAAATCGGCTGGTGGAACCACTAAGGGATCGGCATCCAAACTGGTAGTGGGCCGCAACGGCGAAAAACAAAACAACTATGAGCTCCGTAGTGCAAAGAGATATGTCGGTGAAAAAATCACTAAAAAACAACTCATATCAGAGCTCAAACAAACTATCACCTCGGACTATAAGTTTGTTAGATCGCCGCAACGGCAAAAGCTATAAAAGCAAAAAACTTCTATAGACCAGTAAAAAATCGGGACAAATAAAAACAAAGCTTAAGTGAAACATCGATGAAGAAACAAGCATTGGCGAATGGGAAAGCCATCATGTGGGAGTCTAGTCTATTACAGAGCCGTAACGACAGAGCGCAAATACACTAAGGCTTTCGCAAAACAAAACCAACGGCGATCAGAAAGGATCAAAACCTTCGTCATGGTGTTCATCTGAAATAGCATAAATATAAATCACTAGTGCTCCAATGGTTATAAAAACAAACACCGACAATAAAATATAAATGAGAGCGCATCGGCAGAAGATAGAGCTTTGGATCGGGTCGTCATTCTACTGCACCTCCGCAACGGTGGATGCATAGTTGACTATGGTTCTGATTTCATAGCTTCAACAAATTCTGACAGCGGGATAAGAAATCACTATAAGCCATATTCTAAACCAAAGGCAGCACCGGCATAAACATATTCATTCAACAGTCAACAATCAAAATTGCAGTAAAATCAAGAAATACCAACAAAACTAAGCAAGACAAATTTAAAAGGAGGGTCCCAAATTTTTTAGAGATTTGGGAAATTGTTGCAGCTGCAACAATTGGCGACTACCTAGTGAAACCCATATCTCTGAATCAACCCTTCCCTCAGTAGCATATTGTTTAGCCATTAAGCTAATAGGTTGAATTCTTCTAGATGCTTGTATTCCTACAATGGCAAACATATGCACTTCAATAATTGATGATAGCCCAATTTTGGAAATGGAACACCAAAATATCAAAGTTAGGATAACTCTTTTGAGGCCTAGTATATGAGTTTTATTTTACCTCTATCTTTGGGTAGTTTCTGGCTTGGACACCACAGGAATGTAACATATGGTAAACATAAATATTCATGTGTTCCTCATTCCCATGCCATTTTTCACTTTTGTGCCTTTTGAACCTTTTCTTCTTTTGAGTCCTCCTTATCCCTTTCTTTCTAAATTTTATCCAGGCTCTTCTATCCATAGTGTCCTTTTATGTGAGAGTTGTGTTTAATTTTCAGCTCATGAACGGAGAAGAAATTTTGGCAAATTCGTATTCATATGATTCGGTACTTTGCTTTGATAAATATTGCTTCTTTTAGGAGTTTTGAATCTTATAAGCCTTTAGACTTTCAAATCTTGGCATGGGATCATTTATATATAATAAACTATTTACCTTGATTCCTTTCTATGGGTATTTTGCTGTCACCCCCTAGGACATTTTAGATGTGAAATGGATGGAGCCTTGAAATAGTATTCCAGACCTTTTGATCCTAAGTTATTTTCAAGGATTTAGCAGGACTTCAATGAGTTCATAGCCATTTAGGAAAACTACTTACTAGAAGAAATTCTATCAGCTCCAACAAAATTACACAGTCTTATACCAAAGATTTCAGTTAATTGAGAACCCCGATGCTTTCCATGCAACCAAAAGTTTTCCTCTTTTATTCAAACCAAACCAAAAGTAACTAGAAACAACAACAGCAAATCAAAGTGAAAAAGATATCTCAAATTATTTATGTACAAGGTTATCAAGAGAAAAAACCAAGAAAAAAAAAATCTAAGAACTAAATCACTACCTGATCAGTTCTCCGCCCACTCCTATAGATCTAGCAACTTGTAAGTTAAAGGGCTAGGCTCGACTGCAGATGTGAAATACCTAACCATTATCTAATTCTACCATTCTTGAAACAAAAACTACATCTACTAATTTACAATCAATCTCATCAGCCTATGAAGATTGAAGGAGAGTGGGATGGGTGTCTACTATGTTGCTGGCCTCTTCAAGCTCAATTAGATAATTCCCCAATATAGAATTTACTGATTCATTTTCCTCTTCCAACTTAGTGACAGTGTGTTTCATGTAGGGTTCCCTTAAGATTTTGATCTGATTTGGGACTCCTTTATGAGGCAGCCACAAATGTGACCAATTTGAAGCAAAATATCCCTTTAACCTTGCTGACCAGTCTCGGTTCAAAATAAGTCCATAACCATCAGGTATGTCTACCACCACAATATCAATATATTGACATATCTTTTCATTTGCAGATAAACGAATGAGAACATTCTCCATTTCCCCAACTACTTTCACATTAGTTCTATCTAATTGAGTAACTTCCCAAGCAGTAGGTTTAAGCTGTCCATTAATCCTTTTGCAAACTGTGAGTGGCATAACATTTATTGATGATCTAGAATCTACCAAACAATTATGCACCTTATGATTCAAAATTTCCAAAGTCAAAAGGAAAGGTGGGGTTTTAAACCTAGTTTTCCCTTCCCCAATTGCTTCAACAACTTCCTCCATAGGTTGGTTTTTTGTGGGTAGCTCTTCCTCTGGTTCTTCAGGTTTTTTGATATTTTCTTGTCATCACCTACTTGGTCTGTCAAAACCCCAAATTTTCCAAAAAATTTAAAAATTTAAAAATGCATGTAATTCTTCAATATTATAGTTAACTAATTATGAAATTAGTTATATGTTACCTACTTATTATTTGAATTATCTATTGGTTGTGTTTAGTGCTAGAACAGTTCTTTTTAGTTAACTGACTTGTTTTCTTTTTGCGACCACAAGGTGGGCTATCATGCAAAAACTGGGCTTACTTAGCTTTTGAGCTAATGCATAATGTTTTCCTGTTCTTACAGACTACAGGTAAGAAGTTTGGTTGCAGCTTGTTGAAATTCTAAAGTGTTTAAGATACAAGTACGTCACAAAAATAAAAGTTCAGTAGGAAGATAAATGCTAAACAAATTTCAATGCTTACTGAGGTAAATTCAATAACTGTCCATCTTTCTAGTGGGAGTAACTTTATGGTTCTTAAATATTACTCTATTATTTGATATTTATCATAGATGTCAAGTGTTAAAAGACCTCAATTAAACTCTTTGCAAAAATAGAGTAGAAAAAGGCAGGGCTATAGAATTTACAGTTTATTTTCCAAGTGCATACATACATTTACATCATAATGTGTATTAAGAAGGGGTTTACGTATTACTGTTCTCATTTTCAACTTTTGAAGTTTAAGGGAATTACAACTTTATTTCATGCTGCCCTTTGGGAAAGATATGCTCAACCTGAAACACAAGTTTTTAATTATGCAATAACTATTTCTAAACTAAAGTTCATGTTAGTTAGATAGATAACTTGCTGTATACAGGTTTTTATTCTATTCCTTTCATATCAAATAAGAGGGCTTGTCCTTAGTGGCTATTATCTTAAAAGAATGCATAACATAATCGTTATTGGTCTAACATTTATGTTGGGAGATTATTTAATAACGAGATTAAAAGCTTAACCCTAGTATGTTACAATTACTTGGTTAAGAATCTTTAATTCTAGGCAAAACAATCATCAAAATAATTGTTATTCCTTTCTTTTGTATTACTTGACAATTTCTATTCTTAGATAGTTATGACAAGACCGAAGGGATTAACATTACTAACAGTATACTTACCATGGTCGATTTTACAACACCCTTAATATCGATCATTAGTATATTCTATAATTAAAATATAGAGGTTGAGTGAATACTTGTGTAAGTATTATTCTTACTTAAACATACGTATTATACTTTCCTTCTCCAACAAATTACGAAACTTATTTCATTTAAGATTGTAAGAATTGAATGACAAAATAGTCATTCACCTAAATGGAAAGGTCATGAACAAGACCATGTCTTAACAAATTTAAGGATTTAACTCTAAAGGAAGACTCTTATAAACCTTTATCTCATACATTCCAAGCTTGTTCATAAGGTTATGTTATGCACTTATCACTCTAGATATAGTATACCCTTTGATCAAATGTTTATTAGGTAAGCATATCATGTTACAAATTTCTAGATTGTAATGTCAACTACACCCATGATGAACATAGGGTTATATCTCGATTGCATTGCATGAATGATAATATACCATAATGTATTATAATGAATTGCTATAATCTTACATCGGTAGTAAGCTCTATGGTATAGTTTACGTGTTAACAAAATTCTTGTTATTATTCTCCAATGATACATTGACTTCGGCTAGGACTATAGTGTAACCTTAGAGATAGCCAAATTATTGCCGAAAAAATTGTTCCTCGTGATTTGCTCATCGAAAACTATGGAAAGAATACCCACTGCAAGCAAATAATTTGCATGGAGACGTGTCTTTGTTTGGGCCAAGCATCGCAGGGTTAAAGCGCCATCTCCAACCCTAGCTCGTTAGTCTTCCCTTGCCTTCGAGCACTCGTTGATCCTCTGCGAAATAAACGGCTTCTCTGTCACCTAAATAGCGTTGCTACTATCCTTGGCTTATTCCTCCCTGGTTAGCTTGCCCAAATGCATAATAGTGAAGGCCGTGCCGAATTATTTTTGTGCATCATACGTTATTTGTTATCCGTTTATATTCTCGCTGCCTCACTAGCTTAAACTTGAACCCTTGACTGTAATAGCCCTCACCCTTCTCCTTTAGTTTAGCAATACAGGAGTGGTTCCTCCTTTTGGAGTGTTGTGGCTTGAGTTTCTCCATTTACTGTGCATTGTATGGGAAAGAGTAACAGCACGGCTTAGGGTTTTTCCTTGTCAGCCGAATAACTTGGGGGTTCTCTGCTATCAGTGATTGATGGAGTATTGTAACGATGTTTCCTTTGCGGTTGAATGACAGACTTCTTACTCGAGCTGGTCGTTGGTAGCTGCATTGCTGGTTAACGGATTTTAAGTGCTGAGGTAAAAAAAGTATCATTCGTTTCTTTTTATTGTTATTGCACATTTCATGGTTTAAATAACTCTTCATGTTTAAAATATAATTAACAGCAGGACGTGTGATGATATTGTAGGTGCGACTTGTCTCTCTTCTCTGTCTGCACAGCGAGTACGAGGTTGCGGCGATATAAAGGCCACAGTAAGCCCTAGTCCTTCCATGACTGTTCTACGTTGTACAAACCCTCATGGAAAGTTAAGGGTTGGTCGTTGCGGCCTGAAAGACCCTCATGGGTTTTGGTTGTTTTGGTTGTTTACTTCGTTGTTTTTCATAGTTTGTTGAGACCCTCGCTTACGGCAGGGCTCTCCGGCTTCGACCGTGAGTGTACATTTTGTTTTGTATAATAATACTGTGTTTAATGTAAAGAACATGCTGTAAAAGCCTCCCTATGTAAATTTTTAGTACGACCGTGGATTATTATTACTGAACTGGATTTTACAGTTATAATCTTTGTATATTCTGGATGAATAGGGTTTTTACCCTAATTTTAATAGTAAAGAAGATAACTCCGTTCCTATTTAAGTTACTGTTAGGTTGTACTGTGCTTCTACAAAAGTGAGGGTTACTGTTTATATTTTATAATATAAAATTAAGCTCGATAGTCAAGCATTCTGCCACTCTGTTATTTATTTCCTGTACAAATATGCATTTGATTATTACTCTTGATATTATTATTAGGGTTTCTGTACCTGGTTTACAAATTGACTTACTTGTTAATAAGAAAAAGTAGGTGTTGATATATAGTTTATATCCCTCAATGATATAGGGTTTTTATGTTTTCCTTTTAACAATACCTTTAGGTACTGTCAGTATACTTGTAGCACAGAAAGAATAATTGGTTCTAGGTTGCAATTAAAGTAATAATAGCATTACTTTATGTAAAAAAAAATAAAAAATTCCTATAATGTATAAAATAAAAAGTATATTATTATTAATGTAATAACGATATTATCTTTCTTGAGAGTACTAATGTCTCTATGTTAATATATTTAGTTTATTTTATAAGCACATAGAAAGATAGTATTTTGTTACTTATTTCCTGTGCTATTTATGCTAATACTATATATGTTCTTTTAGTAATTAGTTTGTCTTATTAGTTATACTATTTATGTATATACAAAAGAAATAAATTAACTCTAACTAGAGTCTATCTCATAAACATAGATAGTAACATTCATTTACACTTTAAGAAAAAAAATAAATATTAACAGCTCTGGAAACTGTTCGAGCTTAGTCCAAATAAAAAGGAAGAAAATAATGAAATGATTACATCACTAATCATACAAAAAAATCTAGACCAACTTGCTTTGACTGTAGAGTTTAATCAATATTTAATTCCTTCTACTTTTAGTATTGTTATTTGGACATGAACTAGTTAAGTTATTTTAAACTGAAAGAAAGAAGCTGTAAGGTTTAAACAACAGATATATCTAGTCGAGCCTTTCTTCAGTGTGATTATTATATTCTTCTATCTGTTCTTTTAAAAATTAATAGAATTATTGAAAGTAAAATACTGTACAAGAAAATAGTTTTATCTATGAACACATGCTACTGTCAGTAAAAAAAAATATCTCTTCTGATAATAGATAATGAAATAGTCTACTATTATACAATCTCATCATGCCATCTTTATTATAACTTTACCCCTGTGCTGGAGTACGGTCTGGTAAACCCAGATGAGGAAAAACACAGTGGGTTATTATTTTTCATCAAAAGGTTCTATTACTGATAAACTAAAAACATTTACATCACTAAATAATCTAAATATTTATATCATAAACTACAAAAATAACATTCAACCATTCACAGTTATTAAAACAAAGACAGTTAGATGACAAAACCTGTTTGAACTTTGGACAACAACAGCAATGGGAGGCCATTCCTCCCTACCAACTCCTGTAGAGCGCTCAAACAATGACTCCTCAGGACCCCCGATCTTGCTCTGGTCTCACTGGATGGAACTAGGTGCAACAATAGTCAAATACCAGTCTTCAATTCAGTATCAATCCTGAACTTATCAGTAAGTTCTCCCAGCTAACAAGCTATAATAGATCAAGTTACTACAGCATTCCTCTCAGAACAACTTCCTTACTGTTTCTCCCTTTTTCCCCAATGAACTTCCTGAATAGCATTCCACCTGAATGATTCTTCTCTGGAAAATATCTGAGCAGCCTCAGCTCTATTCATTGGGTACGTTTAAAAGATTGCCTAGGTCTTTTTGGGTTAGTTGTCATTTATTGAGCCACCTGCTCTGATCCCACTTTCTTGGGGGATCATGACCCCAATTATAGGGAAGTTGCCACCTACAACTTAGGAAGTGTTTGAGGATGCTTCCACTTGTCTTTTTCCCTCCACCTAGTTCCATCCACCAGTTTGACCAGTAACCTCTTATTAATAGCTCTCCCATGCTGTTGTCTCCATATTTTATTTATTAATAATAAAATATTTAGAATTACATTAAACTTCTTTTGACTCTGCTAAGTCATCAGTTCCTACTTAGCATTAAATTTAACATAATGTCTAAAGAATATAATTAAAACAATTAACATTATTTTACAAACTTGGGGTATGTGACATACACACCCCCTTAAAATGTAACATCGTCCTCGATGTTACTTATTCTTCATCCTCTGCAACCTCTTGGAACAGATCTGGGTATGCCTCTTGCATCTTACTTTCCAGTTCCCAGGTAGCCTCTTCAGGACTAAGGTGCTTGCATTGCACCTGGACCTATCCAATGGTGCGGTTCCACAGAGTAATTTCCCTCCTCCCGAGGATACAGTCTGGTTCCACCGAAATTTCTCCTTTTGGTTCCACCTGTACAATATTCCAATCAACCACATGAGTAGCATCATGAACATACTTTTTCAAAATAGAGATATGAAAAACATTATGCACTTTCAAGTTAGGTGGTAACGCTAGCTGATATGCAACTTGACCAATTCTAGATAAAATTTCAAATGGACCATAATAATGTGGTGCTATTTTTGCACAACTCCCCAGTCTTAGAGAGATTTTCTTTGGTCTTACCTTTATAAACACATGCTCACCTACCTGGAACTCCTTGGGAGTTATTTTTAAATCTGCTTGGCTCTTCTGCCGATCCTGGGCCACCTTCAATTTTCCTGCACTTGGTTCACAATATCCTTCATTTCTTTTAATAATTCTGGTCCTAACACCAATCTATCTACTGGATTATTCTAGGAGATATGAGTGTTGCATTTACACCCATACAAAATTTCAAATGGACTAAACTTAGCTGATAACTGATAGTTATTATTATATGCAAACTCTGCTAGATGCAAGTAGTCTTCCCACTTACCTGGCTGATCCTTAACATACATCCTTAATAAATCCTCCATCACCTGATTCACTCTTTCAATCTGTCCATCAGTCTGAGGATGGAAGGAGGTACTGAAATTCAAGGTTGTATTCAATCCCTTAAACAAGGACTTCCAGAAATTTCCTGTGAATTTAGGATCCCTGTCTGAAATGATAACCTTCGGTACTCCATGTAACCGAAAAATTTGCTTTAAGAATATGTCAGCTATGTTAGCGGCCTTGTAAGTAGTTTTAACAGGAATGAAATGTGTTGCTTTGCTTAATTTATCTACCACCACCATAATTGAGTCATTTTGATTCTGATTTCTTGGCAATCCAGTAATAAAATCTAAGCTGATTACTTCCCATTTCCAACTAGGAATAGGTGAAGGTTGCAGTAAACCAACTGGATGTTGGTGTTCGATTTTCACTTGTTGACAGTCCAAACATCTAGCTATGTATTCAGCTACTTCATATTTCATATTAGGTCAGAAATATTCTTTTCTTAGCATGGTTACAGTCTTTTGGTAACCTGGATGTCCTGAGTAAGGTGTTTTATGGGCTTCATCCAGAATCAACAACTTAACCTTAGGCACATTAGGCACATACAGTTTTTCCTTAAATAATAAAAATCCATTTTTATTTAGACTATAACCTTTTATTAAGCTTTCTATAGGTTTCTCTTTAGCTGTAACTTATAATTTTTGATAAATTTCATCCAGTTTTACCCCTTCGGTATGCTGTTCATTTAAATCAGAAGCATAAGTGTTGATTGCTGCTGTAAAATTCAGCTTTGCGTTTCTTCTTAAAGCATTAGCCACCTTATTTTCCTTGCCTTTTATATGTTGGATTTCAAAATCATATCACTCAAGAAGGCTAACCACCTTGCTTATCTTGCATTTAAGTTAGGCTGATCTAAAAGATATTTTAGTCCTTTATTATCTGTCATTAAAATAAACTTTATACCTATTAAATGACGTCGCCACATTTTTAAGGCATGTATAATAGCCACAAGTTATAAATCATAAGTTGCGTAATTATTTTTGTGGATTTTTAACTTCTTGGACTCATAGGCAATGACATGCCCGTCTTGAGTCAGCACACCACCTAAGCCATCATTACAGGCATCTGTGCATACCACAAAATCCTTATTAGGATCTTCTATTCTTAGAATAGGCACACTTGTTAATAAGGTTTTTAATTTCTTAAAACTTTCTTCACACTTTAAGTTCCAATTGAATTTCTTGCCTTTCTTTTGCAAGGAAGTGATTGGATTAGCTATTTTTGAGAAGCCTTCAATGAATCTCCAGTAATAGCCGGTAATTCCCTTGAATGACCTAACATTTGTTATGTCTTTTGGAACTGGACAATCTTCGATTTCCCGAATCTTTTCAGGATTGACTGAAATCCCTTCCTTAGCCTCTACGTGACCTAAGTACTGGATTTCATCCTTAAAGAAGTCACACTTGCTAAACTTCGCGAATATCTGTTGCTCTCGTAACTCTTGTAAAACTATCCTTAGGTGTTCTTTATGTTCTGCTTCAGTTTTAGAGTAAATTAAGATGTCATCGATAAATATGACAACAAATTTATCTAAGTATTTATGCATTATATTATTCATTAAACACATAAAGATAGCTGGGGCGTTGGTAAGCCCAAATGGCATTATGACAAATTCGTAATGTCCATACCTTGTTCTGAAGGCTGTCTTGAAGATATCTTCATCTTTAATTCTTACCTGATGATATCCTGACCTCAGATCTATCTTTGAGAACACCGTAGCTCCACGTAGCTGATCAAACAGATCATCTATGCGGGGCAACGGATATCTGTTTTTAATGGTCATCTTGTTTAGTTGACGGTAGTCTATGCATAGTCGCATAGTTCCGTCTTTTTTTCTGACAAAGATGATCGATGCCCCCCAAGGAGACACACTAGGTCGAATGTACTTCTTATCTATTAACTCTTTTAACTGTGATTTTAGCTCATTAAGTTCTAAGATATTCATACGATACGGAGCCTTCGAGCTAGGTACAGCACCTGGCACCAGCTCAATGGTGAAATCCAGTTCCCTCCTAGGAGGTAATCCTGGAATTTCTTCTGGGAAAACATCAGTAAATTCATTTAAAACAGGAATATCTTCTATGTTTAACTTATTTGTTTCAGACTTACTTGCCTCATCTGTAATAGTTACAGCATAAGCTTTACACCCTTTTCTAACTACTCTTTTAAGTTGTAAAGCAGAAATCTTCCTAATTATAGTTTTCCTAGGAATACCCTTAACTTTTACGGGTTGTTCATTACTATTTATGCACATAAAGTTTTTATCGTAACAGTTTAAAAATACCGTATGCTGTTCTAACCAATCCATGCCAATCAGTAAATCATATGAGCCAAGTGGTAAAACATTAAGCTTAACTGTAGTTTTAAAATCATCCATAAGTAAAGCACATTCTTTCACAAAGCAGGTTACTTTTCTTTTTGCCCCAGTGGCTAATTGAACTAACCAAGAATTATCAAATTTATCTACAGACAAATTACATTTTTCCACTATCTGAGGTGCAATGTAACTAAGACTAGCTTCTGGATCAATTAGAATGGTTATAGGGGTTTGGTTAATCATACCTTCCACTTCCACCATGGAAGTCTGATAGTCAGCTTGGCAGTTCTCCAATGTTGCATTTATTCTGGGCATAGTCTTGGCAAGTTCTCCAATGGTCATTTCCTCCCGCACAGTGTGAATATTGCTGATTGACTTTTTCCAGTTTGGGAAAACTGAGGCATAGTGCGGGCCATTACATTCCCAACACTTAACAGACTCCTTTCATTCAAAACTCTTGGTGAAATTCCCATGGTTATTTGCAGCTTCCTTGCCCTTGAAATTATTCAAATTATTGGAAGCACCATTTCTATTTCCTTGAAATTTTTTATTGTTAGAATAGTTTATGTTCTTATTATTCTTGAAATTCTTCTGGGGTACGAATTCCTTCTTCTTGAACTCAGGTTGTCTGTTGTTTTTCTTAGCCTTCCAGTTAGCTAAGCCTTCCTTCTTCTTGTTCTGCTCAAAACAGAAATTAGCCTTCCGCATGGCTTCCTCCAGAGTCTTTGGGTTATCATACTCAATTCTGTCCTTAATGTGATATGGCAGATAGCTGAGAAACTGCTGCACTTTGAGTTTCTCGTCTACCAAATAAGGTACATACCTCAGCAAGCTTAAGAATTTACTATTCAAATCCTTCATAGTCATTGAACCTAACTTCAATTCGTAAAATTCTTTAGCTCTCTCTTCATAATATTGTTCGGACATAAATTTCTTCTTGAAGTACCTTTTAAAGGTACTCCAATTAACTTCTTTTTCCTTGATACCCTTGACTCTCTTCAGATCTTGCCACCATATGTCAGGCCTTTCCAGAGAGATTATAGATTACCATTCTTGCCTTAATCTAATTTGAATAGTTGTATATCTGAAAATACTTCTTCATCCTGGATAACCAGGACTCTGCTTCTTCCCCTTTCTCAGTTTCTCCACTAAAAGTTGGGGGCTTTATCTTTTTAAACTCCCCTGAAATCTCCTCATATGGTCTATACTTCTTCTTTCTGTCATACAACTCAGCCTCACTACTGTCACTAGTAGTGTGGTAGCTTTGTTGTTCATCGAACCCTTCAGATGATGAACTACTGTCAATTTTCACCAAATTCACCTTTTTAGACTTTCTTTGATGACTAGCCTCCTCAAATTCTGATATTTTGCTCCTTCCTTCAGTTTGGAACTTTTCCATCAAAATTTGGTTCAACTCTTCCTGAGTCTTCAAAATCCTCTCATTGTCCTTCTTGACTGATTCCATTTCAGTATTCAAATCCTTTATAGTCTGCATCAGCTCTGAGGAGTGAGCAGTTACCTCTTCTAACATAGGTTCTCTGGACAATTGCCTTGTCTCTGTGTTTGGAGACTCGTGAGCATATTCTCCTAGCTTCTCCATACCTACATGTTAAATTTTAGAAAAAGAAATTTTCTGTTGTTTACATAAAACAGAATATAGGTTAGTATATTATTTTACTGTTCTATGGAAACTAGTTAGGCTTACATCAAGGCCTAGTATTTGAATCATGCTCTGATACCACATGTCAAAACCCCAAATTTTCCGAAAAATTTAAAAATTTAAAAATGCATGTAATTATTCAATATTACAGTTAACTAATTATGAAATTAGTTATATGTTACCAACTTATTATTTGAATTATATGTTGGTTGTGTTTAGTGCTAGAACAGTTCTTTTCAATTTACTGACTTGTTTTCTTTTTGCGACCACAAGGTGGGCTGTCATGCAAAAACTGGGCTTGCTTAGGTTTCGAGCTAATGCAGAACGTTTTCCTATTCTTATAGACTATAGGTAAGAAGTTCGGTTGTAGCTTGTCGAAATTCTAAAGTGTTTAAGATACAAGTACGTCGCAAAAATAAAAGTTTAGTAGGAAGAAAAATGCTAAACATCTTTCAATGCTTACTGAGGTAAATTCAATAACTGTCCATATTTCTAGTGGGAGTAACTTTATGGTTCTTAAATATTACTGTATTATTCGATATTTATCATAGATTTCAAGTGTTAAAAGACCTCAATTAAACTCTTTGCAAAAACAGAGTAGAAAAAGGCAGGGTTATAGAATTTACAGTTTATTTTCCAAGTGCATACATACATTTACATCATAATGTGTATTAATAAGGGGTTCATGTATTACTGTTCCCATTTTCAACTTTTGAAGTTTAATGGAATTACAACTTTATTTCATGCTGCCCTTTGGGAAATATATGCTCAACCTGAAACACAAGTTTTTAATTATGCAATAAATGTTTCTAAACTAAAGTTCATGTTAGTCAGATAGATAACTTGCTGTATACAGGTTTTTATTCTATTCCTTTCATATCAAATAAGAGGGCCTATCCTTAGTGGCTATTATCCTAAAAGAATGCATAACATAATCGTTATTGGTCTAACATTTATGTTGGGAGATTCTTTAATAACGAGATTAAAAGATTAACCCTAGTATGTTACAATTTCTTGGTTAAGAATCTTTAATTCTAGGCAAAACAATAATCAAAATAATTGTTATTCCTTTCTTTTGTATTACTTACCAATTTCTATTCTTAGATAGTTATGACAAGACCAAAGGGATTAACATTACTAACAGTATACTTACCATGGTCGATTTTACAACACCCTTAATATCGATCATTAGTATATTCTATAATTAAAATATAGAGGTTGAGTGAATACTTGTGTAAGTATTATTCTTACTTAAACATACGTATTATACTTTCCTTCTGCAACAAATTATGAAACTTATTTCATTTAAGATTGTAAGAGTTGAATGACAAAATAGTCATTCACCTAAATGGAAAGGTCATGAACAAGACCATGTCTTTACAAATTTAAGGATTTGACTCTAAAGGAAGACTCTTATAAACCTTTATCTCATACATTCCAAGCTTGTCAATAAGGTTATGTTATGCACTTATCACTCTAGATATAGTATACCCTTTGATCAAATGTTTATTAGGTAAGCATATCATGTTACAAAGTTCTAGATTGTAATGTCAACTACACCCACAATGAACATAGGGTTATATCTCGATTGCATTGAATGAATGATAATATACCATAATGTATTATAATGAATTTCTATAATCTTACATCGGTAGTAAGCTCTATGGTATAGTTTACATGTTAACAAAATTCTTGTTATTATTCTCAAATGATAGGTTGACTTCAGCTGGGACTATAGTGTAACCTTCGAGACATCCAAATGATTGACAAAAAAATTGTTCCTCGTGATTTGTTCATCGAAAACTATGGAAAGAATACCCACCGTGAGCAAATAATTTGCATGGAGATGTGTCTTCGTTTGGGCCAAGCATCACAGGGTTAAAAGGGCCATCTCCAACCCTAACTCATTAGTCTTCCTTTGCCTTCGGGCACTCATCGATCCTCTGCAAAATAACTGGCTACTCTATCACCTAAATAGTGTTGCTACTGTCCTTGGCTTATTCCTCCCTGGTTAGCTTGCTCAAATGCATAATAGTGAAGGTCGTGCCAAAGTATTTCTGTGCGTCATATGTTATTTGTTCTCATTTTAGATTCTCACTGCCTCACCAGCTTAAACTCGAACCCTTGACTGTAATAGCCCTCACCCTTCTCCTTCAGTTTATCAATACAGGAGTGGTTCCTCCTTTCGGAGTGTTGTGGCTTGAGTTTCACCATTTACTGTGCATTGTATGAAAAAGAGTAACAGCACGGCTTAGGGTTTTACCTTGTCATCCGAATAACTTGGGGGTTCTCTGCTGTCAGTGATTGATGGAGTATTGTAACGTCATTTCCTTTGCAGCTGAATGACAGACTTCTTACTCGAGCTAGTTGCTGGTAGCTGCATTGTTGGTTAACGGCTTTTAAGTGCCGAGGTAAAAAAAGTATCATTCTTTTCTTTTTATTGTTATTGCACATTTCATGGTTTTAATAACTCTTCACGTTTAAAATATAATTAACAGCAGGATGTGTGATGATCTTGCAGGTGCGACTTGTCTCTCTTCTCTGTCTACACAACGCGTACGAGGTTGTAGCAATAAAAAAGGCCATGGTAAGCCCTAGTCCTTCCATGGCTATTCTACCTTGTGCAAACCCTCACGGAAAGTTAAGGGTTGGTCTTTGCGGCCTAAAAGACCCTCATGGTTTTTGGTTGTTTTGGTTGTTTACTTTGCTGCTTTTCATAGTTTGTTAAGACCCTCACTTACGGCAGGGCTCTCCGGCTTCGGCCGTTAGTGTACATTTTGTTTTGTATAATAATACTGTGTTTAATGTAAAGAACAGGCTATAAAAGCCTCCCTATGTAAATTTTTAGTACGGCCGTGGGTTATTATTACTGAACTGGATTTTACAGTTATAATATTTGTATATTCTGGATGAATAGGGTTTTTACCCTAATTTTAATAGTAAAGAAGATAACTCCGTTCCTATTTAAGTTACTGTTAGGTTGTACTGTGCTTCTACAAAAGTGAGGGTTACTGTTTATATTTTATAATATAAAATTAAGCTCGATAGTCGAGCATTCTGCCACTCTGTTATTTATTTCCTGTACAAATATGCATTTGATTATTACTCTTGATATTATTATTAGGGTTTTTGTACCTGGTTTACAAACTAACTTACTTGTTAATAAGAAAAAGTAGGTGTTGATATATAGTTTATATCCCTCAATGATATAGGGTTTTTATGTTTTCCTTTTAATAATACCTTTAGGTATTGTCAGTATACTTGTAGTACAGAAAGAATAATTAGTTCTGGGTTGCAATTAAAGTAATAATAGCATTACTTTATGTAAAAAAATAAATATTCCTATAATGTATAAAATAAAAAGTATATTATTATTAATGTAATAACGATATTATCTTTCTTGAGAATACTAATGTCTCTATGTTAATATCTTTAGTTTATTTTATAAGCACATAGAAAGATAGTATTTTGTTACTTATTTCCTGTGCTATTTATGCTAATACTATATATGTTCTTTTAGTAATTAGTTTGTCTTATTAGTTATACTATCTATGTATATACAAAAGAAATCAATTAACTCTAACTAGAGTCTATCTCATAAACATAGATAGTAACATTCATTTACTCTTTAAGAAAGAAAAAAAAAAAGATTAACAGCTCTGGAAACTGTTCGAGCTTAGTCGAAATAAAAAGGAAGAAAATATTGAAATGATTACATCACTAATCATACAAAAAAATCTAGACCAACTTGCTTTGACTGTAGAGTTTAATCAATATTTAATTCCTTCTACTTTTAGTATTGTTATTTGGACATGAACTAGTTAAGTTATTTTAAACTGAAAGAAAGAAGCTGTAAGGTTTAAACAACAGATTTATCTAGTCCAGCCTTTCTTCAGTGTGATTATTATATTCTTCTATTTGTTCTTTTAAAAATTAATAGAATTACTGAAAGTAAAATACTGTACAAGAAAATAGTTTTATCTATGAACACATGCTACTGTCAGTAAAAAAAAATATCTCTTCTGATAATAGATAAAGAAATAGTCTACTATTCTACAATCTCATCATGCCATCTTTATTATAACTTTACCCCTGTGCTGGAGTATGGTCTGGTAAACCCAGATGAGGAAAAACACAATGGGTTATTATTTTTCATCAAAAGATTTTATTACTGATAAACTAAAAACATTTACATCACTAAATCATCTAAATATTTATATCATAAACTACAAATATAACATTCAACCATTCACAGTTATTAAAACAAAGACAGTTAGATGACATAACCTATTTGAAATTTTGAAAACAACAACAATGGGAGGTCGTTCCTCCCTACCAACTCCTGGAGAGCGCTTAAACAGCGACACCTCAGGACCCCCAAGCTTGCTCTGGTCTCCCTGGCTGGAACTAGGTGCAACAATAGTGAAATACCAGTCTTCAACTCATTATCAATCCTAAACTTATCAGTAAGTTCTCCTAGCTAATAAGCTGTAATAGATCAAGTTAATGCAGCATTCCTCTCAGAACAACTTCCTTACTATTTCTCCCTTTTTCCCCAATGAACTTCCTGAATAGCATTCCACCTGAATGATTCTTCTCTGGAAAATCTCTGAGCAGCCTCAGCTCTATTCATTGGGTACTTTTAAAATATTTCCTAGGTCTTTTTGGGTTAGTTGTCATTTATTGAGCCACCTGCTCTGATCCCACTTTCTTGGGGGATCATGACCCCAATTATAGGGAAGTTGCCACCTGCAACTTAGGAAGTGTTTGAGGATGCTGCCACTTGTCTTTTTCCCTCCACCTAGTTCCATCCACCAGTTTGACCAGTAACCTCTTATTAATAGCTCTCCCATGCTGTTGTCTCCATATTTTATTTATTAATAATAAAATATTCAGAATTACATTCCACTTCTTTTGACTCTGCTGAGTCATCAGTTCCTACTTAGCATTAAATTTAACATAATGTCTCAAGAATATAATTAAAACAATTAACATTATTTTAAAAAATTGGGGTATGTGACATGGTCTTCCATAGTCTTAACAGGCATGTTGATTTGCTTCGGACCTTGACTGGTAATAATGACTTTAGGTATCTCACCATCAACATTGTTCTTTGGTTGTTTCTTGATCTTTGAGAGCATTGAATTGTCTTTATTCACCAAATCTAGGCCTTTTGTTGTCATTTTTATTTCTGTTATCCCCTCAAGTTTCAGAATACTTCTTTTTGTATCAAAAAGTGAGACACAGTCCCATAAAAACATGGTATCATTTTCTTGTTTTTCTGTGGTTTTACTACCTTTTTCCTCTTCATCACTGTCCTCAGTTAATTTAGAATCCAACAGCTGATTCATTACCAATGTCATTGAATTTATCCATTAAGGAAAATTCTTTTCAGAATGGGGTTGTTGGTGGAAAGTACAAAAATTATCCATACCTAGCTCTGTTAAATTCATCGATGCCAGACTATATGGAGGAGGTTTGGATTGGTTGTTATCCTCTCTTCTCTTGTAATATGGCTTATATGCTTTTTGAGATTCCTTTTCTTTCTCCAAATCTATTATTCTGTTGGAAAGCTTTTGCATCATTTTTAACATCCCCTCAAAATCATGTGATTGCTCCTCTTTAGGTTTAGACAGTAATATGGCTTTCTTCCCAAAAGGTTTTTCTCCAGATTGCTCAGGATAATATTCTATACTTTCCCTTTCAGCCTCTACTCTTTCAACTTCTTCATAAGTCTCCGATAACATAGGATTAACTTGAGATTTTGCGAAACATAGCCAAGTTAGGACCTAACGCTGAGGTATAATACTCAATCAGAACCTTTTCAGAGGGCTTATCAGTTGCAGAGAAATTCTTAAGGTAAGCAAAAAACCTTTGAGTAAAATTATGTACCTTTTCCTTTCTTTATTTTTTCAAAGTGCCTAAACCTTTCATTAGTGATGCATGTGTCTTTTGGGATGCATATTTACTTCTGAAAATCCTTTCAAAGGTATCCCAATCTGGGATTGAGTTTGCCGACAAACCCAAATACCATGATGCTGCTACTCCTTTAAAGGTATGCAAAAAAAGTCTGCAGACTACATCTTCATGTTCTCCAGCTTTTAGTCCTTCTATGGCCAAGTAGAAACTTTACAAATGGTCATCTGCTAAAATCTTCTCATTTGGGTCAAACTTGGGCAGCATCTTCTCTAAAGCTTGAGGTAAGTCATGCAACAGAGATGCTAAGTTTAAAGGTGATCTAGCTTTCCAAGCAAGTGGTGGATTTGGTGGGTTAGGTGGCTGATTTGCATTTATGCCTGCCATGAGTCTGGGTGGAGAGTGAGGAGGTGAGTGAGGAGGAGTATGGATAGGTGAACCATTAGGTGTATTAGGGCCTACTTGATTCAAAGGCTGAACAACTTCCTGTAATGATACTTCTATTAATTCTTCCAAATCTCCAACCAACACTGAATCTTCCAAGATGGGATAGTATTTCTTCTTGTACTCTCTTCGGGGTAAATCAGGGATAGTGGGTAATCCTCCAATACTCTTCACATATTCTCTAGTGTGTCTCCTTAGGTCATTAACAACTTCATTGTCTAAAGAATACAAATGTTCTTTCCACTTCTGTTCAGGATTCGGATTGGGAAATAAATTGCTTTCAAAATTATCATTGGTGGAGTAATTTTGAGGAAATGTGTTTCCTTGGCTAGCCATACACTGGTGGCCCTCCTTCTAGTGCTAGAAAACTGTTGAGGCTTGGAAAATCATAGGAAACAACAGCAAGGGATTCTCCCCAGTCAACGTTCCCAACTATCCTGTGACTGTTTGGTATGGGGAATCCGTTCGGTTTGCGGTCCGACTACCATAGGTCAAATAACAAAAATAAATGGTTTTACTGGTTGCAGCCTGGTCCACCGTGTATATTTTATGTTTTTAACTTTAAGTATGATATGAAATTTCCTATCTAACATGCAGATTGATAAAGAATACAAGGAGCGGTCACAATGTGATGTGCAGGTTCTTACCTATCGTCTTAAACTCTCTCACATCTAAATCAAACACAACAGGAAACAAACTAACTAAGCTGTCCCTAGGGAGTGAGATTATCATTTAATGAGTAATGTATTACTGTTCATGTATTAAGATAAATCACAAGTAGCTGTTCTTTGAATCAAAACACATAAACATAAATAAAGATATGCACAACAAGATAGCTCATTGTTTGTGAAGACATTCATTACTCACAGTGGAAATCATCATAAAATAAACCAAAGAACATTCATACAAGAACATAGGTTCAGAAAGATAGAACGATCTCATAGTTAATGAAATACGGCTGAAAATGAAATAGTCCCTTCAGCATCATTCTTTGCACAACATTTGAACATTCCACCCAAAACTTTCTCCAACAAGAAAAATTGTAATTATATTTTTGCAAAATGAAATAGTTCCTCTTACAACAAGTTTTTCACAAGTCTCACTGGGAAAACCCCCCTTCTCCATCTAACTCTCCTATACTTATTCAAAAGGAGAAAACTTTTGGGCTGCCCCCAAATGACCCCTGGGCTTCCCCAACATTTCATCTCCCACAATTGTCTCATATTTAGTGCTTATACAATTTACAATATATTACAATTAAACAAACTAATAAAGAACTTAAGTGGAGGGCCCCGCTTGATTGTTCAGGAACTTCTTCCATGCTAAGGTTTCTGATGCTATTGGAAAATCCCAGGCCTAGTAGCTACCTTCATTAAGGCATATTTTTCAATATTAGCATATATTGTTACTTCTTCAAAACCGGTGTCAGGCACTTCTTGGTGTGAAATTAGTCTGTAAATTTCGGCCCACTTATATTCAGGTTCTACCCCGGTGGTGCATCTAGTGTCTTCGTAAATGCACTCAACCTTTGTGATAACCTCCACCTCAGGTTCTTCTTCAACTACAAGAGCTTTCTTTTTCTGCCTCTTTGACATCTCATCTTCAGAAAAGTTTCCCTGTCATACAACAAAATGTCTTTTAGGTCCTATTGAGTTGTTCAACCAATATTCAAAGAATGAAGACAAAACTACATAAGCATTTACCTCGGCCATAGTAGTCATGACTGAATCCATGTAAAATACAAAACCAGAGCTAACTATCAAATATTCTTGCACAAGATAGGTTTACAAAAAAATCTTTGATCCTGCCCATGACTAAAAATTAGCATGGTCAACCAAAAACATCATAACTTAGTTAACACTGTAGAATTTATCCCAGCAATGAAAATAGCCTAATGAAAAATACATCCTTGGCATTATCAACCACAGAATAATATGCCCTAACTCCTACTCAAAATAAATCTAATCAAAATGAGGCATATCCTCAAAACCGCGACCCTAGTCTCAAACACGCGAGAAACCAAATCACCCAAAAAACAAACCCTCCGACACTTTGAGAAAACTAGGGTAAGTGCCTACCCACTATAAAGGAAAGGAAAACCCCCCCCCCCCCCTAGACGGCCATATGCAAACCAGGAAAATCCGGTGCAGACAGCATAATGCTTGTCTGCACCAGTTTCCTAAACAGTCGGGAAATAGTCGAAAACTCATAACGGTTCCGCAACATTCATTAAGCAAAATGAGAAACCCCCTCGGCTGCTAAATATTAAAATGAACCACATATACATTGATAAAACCACAACCTTGTGCCCAAATAACCGCAGAGGGAGAAAACCCAACCAAGGACGAAAACCCTAGTTCAAAACTCAACTAAAAGCGGTAGAACATAGTTAGCCTACCTGGCAAGGAGCTGTGCAGTCGACAAGGAGAATCTGATGGCTTCCATAGAAATGCCACCTACGAATGAGCCCCCGACAACTAAGGTACAATGCCCAGTTCAATACAATAATGACAGCGTAGGCACAGGTTCATAGGGAAAATAATAGAAAAGAAACCCCAAATCCCATATATATATATATATCCTGGTGAAAATAAAACCCTTGGCAAGAAAAACAAACCAAATCAGCTGACGGAACCACTAAGGGATCGACATCCAAACTACTAATGGGCTGCAACAGCGAAAAACGAAAAAACTATGAGCTCCGCAGTGCAAAGAGATACGTCAGCGAAAAAATCACTAAAAAACAACTCATATCAGAGCTCAAACAAACTATCATCTCGGACTATAAGTTTGTTAGATCGTCGCAACGACGGAAGCTGTAAAAGCAAAAAGTTTCGTAGACCAGTAAAAAATTGGGACAAATACAAACAAAGCTTAACCAAAACATTGATGAAGAAACAAGCATCAGTGAATGGGAAAACCATCACGCGGGAGTCTAGTCTGTTACAGAGCCACAATGACAGAGTGCAAATACACTAAGGCTTTCACAAAACAAAAGCAACGGTGATTAGAAAGGATCAAAACCTTCTTCATGGTGTTCGTTTGAAATGGAGGAAATATAAAGCACTAGTTCTTTGACGGTTATTAAACAAAACGCCGACAATAAAATAGAAATGAGAGTGCATCGGCGGAAGATAGAGCTTTGGATCGGGTCGTCATTCTACTGAACCTCCGCAACAACAGATGCGTAGTTGACTATGGTTCCGATTTCATAGCTTCAACAAATTCCGACAGCAGGATAAGAAATCACTGTAAGCCATATTCTAAACCAAAGGCAGGACAAACATAAAGATATTCATTCAACAGGTAACAATCAAAATTGCAGTAAAATCAAGAAAAACCAACAAAACTAAGCAAGACAAATTTAAAATGAGGGTCCAAATTTTTTTAGAGATTTGGGAAATTGTTGTAGCTACAACAATTTCTAGAATGATCCTCATTGTGCTTTCCAAAGATTCTATCCAATTATGTCTAGTTATCCTTTGGGTATTCAGCAAAATCAATAAGGTAGCGCTTGCTTGGAGCAAAGGCCATCATTCCAAAATCTCTACCATCATCATTTAGCCAGTCATTCTCATCTTCATAAGAATCTTTACCATGTCAAATAGATATATCATAGAGACCTTATCTCTTTAGAGATGAAATCATCTTCAATTTCCATTATGAATATCTTGTGAATGGAGTTAGAAGAGGAACTGATAATATCAAACTCATATTGAAGTTGTACCTGCAAAATATCACTGCAAAAAAAACAAATTCACAATCATAATTTAGTTCAAGTCTTTCCACCTTGACATGTACACTTTTTCAGAGTCTGTCACACCTAGATAGACTTCTCTGGATATAATCCAGAGGGAGCAATGCTATCATTCCAGGATTTATGTGGAAACTCAATTGCTTTTGGTTTACAATGGAGATCGGACAATACTTGCTTCTAGCTTGAACAAGGTTATGATACAATGTTAAATTATTGAACCATTTATCTACATGCAAATAAGAGAAATTGTGGAGGGAAATTATGCAGTTGAATTAACAAGGAAAATGTACATTGAACAATAAAACTTTTGCCACAATTTTCAGATAAAATAGATAAGTATTGATCAGTTAATCACAACACTAATATTTGTTCATTAACTAATAATACAATGTTGTTACAATAAGTAGAATTTGAATCATGTGGATACGATTCGAATCTACCAACTAAAATTGATTGATTATCTAACTTAGTGTATCTAGTCACTGCATGTAACTCACTAGTCTAACTCTTTATTCCTAAATCAGTTTACAATCAGTTAACTGATGGGGTAGGTGGGAAAAGGTGCCACTCTCCCTTAAATCATGCAAAACTGTCCCTAGGATAACTAAGAGTGATCTAAATAATTGTAACTAGAGGTCAACTCAAGATAACTGCTTACCAACCATGACCAATTGATAGAGGTTGTCGGTGGCACTCATAGTGGGATCCTATAATCTAGGGCTTGGCACTGGTGGAACCAATGGCACTGGTGGCACCAATGGAACCGGTGGCACCAGTAGCACAAGTGGCACCAATATTCATGGTGGCACCAAAACTTGAGTAAGGTGATAAATGAACTCCTAAGTTAGGAAATAATGAAAAATAAACTATATTGGACAAAAGAGGATTATTAATCCTAACAAATGCAAATAAAATCGGCTATGATTTTTGTTAGAACAAGTGTCATTACCTGGCCTCTTTCTCCTCTAAACCTACACCATACAAGCTATATATTAGAAACCATTTATGCAGTATATTTTTTTAAATTTAAAAGTTGTGCAAAGAAAAAACCCTTACCTTTTTAACCGTGGAAGGGTATCGATGGTTCTTCCTCCTCTTCATTACACCATCATTTTACACCTATGTAGAAAACATACCCATTAGCTATAATCCTTGAAAAATATTTCTTTAAAAATACTGCAATGAATAATGGAGGTTACCTTAAGAAAACAATGGCTTCATCTTCACTGAAGAAATCTCCCTTATAAACAGTCGAATGCAGGAGACAAATGATTAACCCTTACACACAAAGAAATATAGAAGACCTTCTGAATGTGCAAAAATTAAATTTACATAGATCAGATCGGTTTTAAACCACACTTATACACTTAAAAAGCCACTAAATGCTCATTACATATCTCGAATGAGCAGCATGAACTTCATAACCAGAGAAGCAAAATGGTGTCCACACTAGGAAAATATCATTAACCTTATCAAGGAAAAAACCCTTGGTGAAATGGTTTGAAAAAATGTTCACCAACGAATAACCACCATAGTGACCAAATAACCAGATTAACGACAAAGTAAATGAGACGCACTTTCCAAGTTTTATGAAATACCATAAAAATCACATCCAACGTCATGGAGAAAAAACAGGTTACAGGTGGAGGGATGAGATTTTGTTGCCATAAATGAGGCTTGAATAGAAGCTAATACCACTTCCATAATGATTAAAATACCCTAGTTACATTTTCAACTTGCAGGCCATGGGTTAAACAACAAATGCTTCCATAAAAACTTGCACATAAACCTCCAAGCTATCAAGAATTAAACCTTGGCTTATAACTACCAAACAATATAAACAACTTTGCATAGTTTTACAACCATTGTCATATGTTTCCAAAAATAGGACAAGGCCTTAGTATTTTCATTGCATGGATGGTTACAACTTGCAACAATATAAAAATCAAGAGTCACCTAAACCTTGTTCAAAGGTTATTGTTTAAAATAGAATTTAAAACCTTAGCATAAACCCGTATACATATAAACTAGAAGCATGACACTTTGATTCAAAAATGACCCAAGGCTTAGGAATAAGGTTAAACCTTATGGTCCTAAACATAACTTATACACTCAGCTGTCAATTTTAATCATCTTTCTAAGGAACCAAAGGTATATGCAAGTTGTTTGATCATAGCCGATCAATGATCCCAAGTTGAAGTCAAGATTTTTCCATCAAACAACAATGTAAATTTAGAACTTTGAGTAACTCTTTAAATGGAACTATGAATAAGAGTATTGTAGATATATGTATATATGTATATGTATATATATATATACATATATAACTAAATAAATAATTTTTTTTTGTATATTTCGGGTTGTGACATAATTGTATAAGAGAACAATTACAACACTCATCCTGAAAAATCCCAACACTTAAACATATATAAACAAGAAACTAACTTGTGTTACGGTTTCATTTTGTTTGTAATCAGGAAGACAAAAATAACTTTGATTTTGCAGGATAAATGGCAAAAGTGGAAAGGTTAGTTGAAGGAGAATCCCATCCTAAAGAACAAAAAAAAATAGAAGAAGGAAGTATTAGAGATGGTAATATTTGGGTAAATCTAAATGAAAGTAGGAATGGTAATCAATCTGAACTCCTACAAATAGTAAAGGATTTAAAATTAGAATTTCAATGTGTTAAATAAGATAATGAACGCATATTAAAATCACAAGAAGAAATAAATAATGCCCCATTAACTAAAATACATCATAATGAAGAAGAAAATAATAAAAGACCGAGTTAGAAATGGAATGAAATTCACCTTATAAACATAAGGTAAGAAAATTAAAATTTTATAATAATGAGACTAAATCTTCAATTGAAGAATAAACAAAACAAATTAAGGGAAATTACGAGGACTTTAGTGAAAGCAGTGATAGTAACCAACATAAAAATAAATATAATCCATACAAAGAAATTATCGGTGAGTTTAAAAATATTAAGCCTCCTATCTTCAATGAAGAAATTGAAAAAAGAGAACCAAAAGCTTGGATTTCTAGAATGAAAACGTATTTCAAAATCTATAACTATTCAGATGAGTTAAAGGAAAAAATGGCAGTCTGCAACTTAACTAGAAAAGCTAGTATTTGGTGGCGAGACATAAAAAAGGTAAAGAACATTAAAGAACATTATGTAAGATGGAAAATTTTTAAGAAATATTTTAAAAGAGAATATTTATTGGAACAATATTATGAGGAAACATCTAAATAATTTTATGATTTGAGGTTAGGTGCAATGATGGTGAATGAGCTATGCAGTATGTTCCTAAGTTTATTGCATCATGTACCATATATTATTGATGAAAAAACAAAAATTCAACATTTTCTTAGTTGTTTACCTCTTATTTAAATAGAGAACTGAATATGATAATCCAAAAACTCTGGAAGAGGCTATGAGAAAAGCAAATTTATGTTATGACTAAAATAAAATAAAAAACAAGAAAGTATATCTAATTGGAAAAATAAAAGATGTGAAAGTTTTGAACATAAAAATAAAGGCACAAAATTTTATAAAAATTCTAAAAATTATTATCGAGGTTATCAAGGAACTAATTTTATAATAAACAACAGAATCCTACTATAATAAAAGAAAGAGAAGTACCCATTGCTTATAATAAATACACTACACAAAGGGAGCCATTAAAATGCTAGGAATGTAGTGAGCCACATTATTTTAAATATTGTATGTTTTCCCATAATTTTAATGCATGATACTTGGTATAAGTAAATACCACACATTAGGTATAGGTATCAAGGCCATTTGCTTTTGAGGTCTTAATCGCTAACCCCTAATTCCTAGTTAATTCCAAGCACCTAAGCCCTCTAACCCATACTACCTAGATCCAAACAAAATGCCTAAGCACATGGGGATTATGGTTTAATTAAAGGAGTAAACCCCTTCAGTGGGGAGGGGATTTAGGAACCAATGGATTAATCAGGATTTATTGAACAATAAAGGCGATAAACATTACCCACTAAACACAACAACATTATACATTGGTGTGCACACATTAGTAATGCATACGATAAAATGGCATGTGTATGCTACTACCACATGCATTCACCTGTTAAATATGAAAATTTCCAAATTCCCCAATTTGTTATCCCAATTTATTTCCTTGAATTTGTGTGATATATAGTCGCAACACACAACTCAACATTCTTTTGCAATTTAGATTGAATTCACACACCACTTGGAGTTTATTTGTCAATTTGGATTCAATGCACACACTTGTTGGACTCTATTTGGATATTTAGATTAAATTCTCATGCTAATTGGATGCACTTGAGCTCTACTTGCATCTAATGGACACATCAAAACATCATTCTACATTGCAAGAAAGGAACAATATGATAGGTAAGATGACATTTTGTCCTCATGAATTGTATTTATTCTTATTAATATTCATCCTAAACAATAAAAAAAAATATTACCAAGGAAAAATAACAACATGGACGAAACAATGCTTTAAACATGTCATAAAAGTAACCAAGAAAACCCTTTCATAATCAGATAAATCCATCCATTACATGAACATTTTTTTAATTCCTCATGATGTCAATATAAAAACTCACACAAACACTGAAAGGATCCAATTCTTAACATTTAACAAGGATTTTCCCTCATCCCAAACATGGTAATGAAGTGAGTAGGATCTTCTTTGAATGCCATCAAATATATGGATTCTATGAAATATATTTGATATAATGACTTAACTTCATAATTTTTCCAAGAATTGGAATATCATAAGTAGAGAGGTGTGGGAAGTGGTTGTGGATTACAAAAATATGGTAGGTTCCCACAAGCTATTAGTGCAAAAATTCTTTCCTTGACCATTATCTCTTTGTAAAGACATCTATGACACTATCACCATGCTCATTGCCAAAAAGAGTAAACCTATCATGATTCAAATCACTTCTTAGGAACAAGGAGGAAGTGGAAAATTCCATCAAAGATATGATTTATGGGAAATTTCTTGGTTTTTATGACTTAAATTCATAATTCTTCCAAGAATTTACATATCAATTGTAGATAGGTATGGGGAGTGGTTAAGGTTTCATTGTTGGAAAACAATTTATTGATTGTATCATAGTTTCTTAGGAGGTGATCCACTTTGTCAAAACTACCAAATTACTAGGTATAATGATAAATATAGATATATTGAAATCCATTAAACAACTAAATTTTAACCTTCATGAAAAGAACACTAGCATACTTTAGCTTTCAAATTGATTAGATAAAATATTTTGAACATATGGCCTCCTCCTTATTCTCTTACTTTCGAAAAAATGGACTCTCTTCTCCCCTAATAAACTCCTTCAAAGGAAATTTTGAAGGTGACCCCATATCCACCTTCCTCTCTATCATTTGGAGGAAGGTCTAGGTAGAACCAATAATAGTGCCAAAGAGAATGATATATTGAAAACCATAAAATTATCCTCCTAGGGGGACCCACTATCTAACCTTGATTTCATTGATGACACTTTAATAATTGGTATCCATACCACTGACAAATATTATGATCTCAAATCATTATTGAGAATATTCTTGAATGTTCTTATGGATCTTTGACTAACCAAGAAAAGTCCTAAATTGTATTAGCCTCCCACATATATTCTCAATCTCACATCACCAAATCCTTGTTGTTCAAAAAGGTTATTGTCCCTCCATGTATATAGGCCCTCCTTAGATAGAGAATGAAAAAAAAAACATTTACTAGGAGCCCCCCTATAATATCCCTGGTATGAAATCAGACCAGGATATTATATCTGCTACTAATATGTTTTAGAATATAAAATTAAATTTTAACAGAATTCTGATCACTTCTTTATGCAGAGTAATTATGGGCATTGCTGACAAAACCGGGAAGGAATATGGCTAAGGGAAGCAACCAAGATAATTTGTTTTGACAGACATATTTCTTTCCCTAAGAAAATTTACGTTGGGGACCATTTAGGTTTCTAAATTAGCTCTGCTGAAGTCTACTCCCACGCTTCTCTGTGTCCCAATCATGCAAACTAGGAGTGAACCCTCACTTCCAACAAAAATTGGCTAAGGAAAATGATATGGATTTAGAATGTGGTTATAATATAGTATAATAAGGTATATAAATATTTATAAAATTGAATCTAGAAGTTGAAAAGGTGAGACTAGCTCATAGGGCAGCTCACTAGCTCCATCTTCAGGATTTCACAAACAAGGTAAGGGAGTCACAAATTATTATTTTTGAACATGGGAGACTTATATATACCTTTTAGTGACCCATAAAAACAATAATGGTGGTATTTTGAGACTCATAGGTCGAATTATGAAATTTATGGTAAAACTAGTCATTTTTAATGCAATTCTAGACTAGGTTGGATAAAACAAGTAAATCTCAGCCATATTGATTCATATTGAAATAAAATTTACAGAGAAGGATTATAAAATCATATTACAGCCAAATATTTCGAAATTAATCTCATTCATAATCCATAAAACTTTGTTAAACAGAAGGAATCAATACAGTGCATTTTAGAGGCAAAAATCAAAGGAAAAATTGAATATTTGAACCCTCAAGTACTGGAAACTTATGGAACTATTAATGAAACCTAATACACATTAATTAATTGCTGAAATATGATATCATATAATGAATAAAATCTATGTGTCTGCTCCTTCGCTTCAATATGACTTGCAATGAAGATGGGGAGAAGAGGGGAAGAAAGGAACATGGGACTTGGGGTGCATCACCCAAGAGAAGTGAGGATCATCACTTAGTATTGAAGCTTTGATTCACTCAATACCAAAAAATAAATCAACCAAACTGAATAATGGTGCTCTAATTATTTTTAAGTATACCATGGGTGACTTATTGAGCAAGTCAATCACTTGAGAAAGCTTCCCTTGCTGAACCCTAACCCTAGACAAGTGGTGCAAACTCCTTGAGAAAATGCTAAGTTTGAGTCATTTGAGATGTTTCCTTATCAATAAATTTCATCCTAATTAGAATTTTTTCCCTCCTTAGGCCCAAAGTTTTTTTCTTTTTTCTTCTAACAACTTTTCTTCACTTTCTGCTTTTGTAACTAATGCTCTAAATTGAAATTGCACCCTCTTTAGGCCCAAAGTTCCCTGCTTTTACTTTTGAATTATTTTTTGTACTTTCATCTTTTGTACTGCTGGCTCTTCTTGGATTTTGGTTCCTTTCCATCTTTTTTTACTGCTTGATTTTGTCAGTGTCTGTGATAGTTTATAATTATCCTCCTATGCAAGTTGGATTTTCCAAGTGCGCCCTCTTGACATGGAAAATTATTTCCACATATTTATTTGCACACTAATTTAGGATGACAATAAATAAAAATAAGTACAAACCTCCTAAATAATAATTTAGTAAAATTCCCTAGGATAATTAATTATTGTCACTTTTGATCCCCTAGGTGTTTCGAAAGGTCAACACTTTTGGTGTTCAATTAGGTGGGGACATGCGATTCCTCCTCTCCCAAGTATCCTTGTCTCCAAGTAGAGGAAATCCAGGGTACTGCAATATTTTCTCACCCTCCCAAGTGTCATCGTCACTAGGTAACCCCTTCTATTGCATCAGATATTCTTTGATGTTTTTTTTCCTCAGTTTCCTTCATTTGATCTCCAACACATTCTTTGGTACTAAGACCAAATGGATTTCATAATCCAAGGCTGGAAGTTCTTCCAATGCCACTATATGTTGGTCAACTACTTTCTTCAGACATGATACATGGAAAAAATTATGGATCTTACTCTCTGATGGCATCTTCAACTCGTAGGACACTTCACAATTTTTCTTAGAATCTTGTAAGGCCCATAGAATCTTGGTTGGATTTGTCCAACCCATTTCTTATTCAAAGAATATTGTCTGTAAGGTTACATCCTTAGGTAGACTAAGTCTTATTCCTATAATAATCTGTCAATATGGTGCTTATCTGCATACATTTTATGTTGGTTTTGCACCATGTGCAAATTATCTTTTAATGCCCTCAGAATGTTTTGGTTTTCATGTAAGCAATCTTTGGCCTTTTGGGATCTACAGTATCCAAACATTAAATCTGCAAAATGTGGAGCCTCATACCCATTAAAATCCATGAATGGGTTCATCTTGATGGAGATATGAAAGGTAGTGTTGTAGCAAAATTCCCCCAGGTGGAGCCCAAGTTCTTTGTTGTCTCGTGATATAGTTACGGAGGTAGCCTTGAATCCATTGATTCACCCTTTTAGTTTTTCCATGATTCTAGGGGAGATATCTTATTCTTATATTTAGGTTGGTTCCCACCATCCAGAATAGATCCTGTGAAAAGGAACTCATGAACTTGTTGTTCCAGTCATTGATTATGGTTCTAGGAAAACCATGCAACCTAAAAACATCCTTGAAAAATAAAGCAGCAACCTCACTAGCTGAAATAGAGGAGGTGAGTGCCAAAAAGTTGGCAAATTTCATCAACCTATCAACCACCACATAAATGTTGTATTTTCCTTGAGCCTTTGGAAGCCCAATCATGAATTATAGGGAGACACTTTCCTATTTCTATTCTAGAATAGGGAGATGTTGGAAGAGTTCAACAGGGTGTGTGTGATCCACTTTGTTCTACTGGCATGCAGAAAATTCCCTCACATGCATGAGAACATCATCCTTGAGACCCTTCTAGGTGAATCTCTCTCTTACTTTCCGGTAAGTATTCAAAAAACTAGGGTGGCCAGCCATTGGTGCATCATGTGCAACTTCCATAATCTTCTTCTTTAGTGCATATCTAGGAACTAAGAAGATTCTTTATTTGTAGTATATGAGGTCATCATGTACCTTGTATGCTTCATTTTTTCTTACTCCATCCAAAATTTCACAAGCAAACTGATTCTTTGAATATTTGACGCCCAACTGTATCTTCCACTCAGTTAGAATACGAAGCAAAGAAAGTGTGGGATTGCAGGAAAGTGCTTCAACCACAAAATTCATATTCCCATTTTTATATTCAATACCAAAGTCACGGGACTAGAATTTTGTCACCCATTTATGCCTACTGTCATTGATCTCTTTTTGGGTTAGGAAGTGCCTTAGACTCTTGTGATCAATATTCACTATGAATTTTCCTCCCACCAAATACTATTGGAACTTGTCCAATGCATGCATAATTGACAACATCTCCTTGTCATAGATTGAATACAACCTTTTATGATGCTACAATTTATTCTCTTGAATGCAATAGGGTGCATCTATTACATCAGAACAACTCCAATTCCTTCCCCCGAGGCATCACATTCCAACATAAAATGTTTGGAGAAATCAAGTAAATCAAGTATCACACAACTGATCATTATCTCCTTCATCTTTGGAGATATTGTTCAACCTCCCCATTCCAACTGAATGCACCCTTCTTGGTCACATCTGTCAAAAGTGCAGTGAATTTGGAGTACCCTTTGACAAATTGATGGTAGTAGTTTCAAAGGCCAATTAGTCCTCTCACTTCGGTGAGGTTACTTGGGCTTAGACAACCCAATATGGCCTCTATTTTCTCATGGTTCACCTTGACCCCTTCTTGGAATATCACATGGCCAAGATAGAGAAATTCGGTCATGCCAAACTCACACCCAGAAAACTTAGCATAGAAGGATTGATTTGCATATATAGTGAGCAACACATCTAAGTAGAGCAAGTGCTCATCCCATGTCCTTCTATAAATCAGAATATCATCAACAAGACAAGGAAATACTTGAAGAGTTGCTCACTCAACATCTTGTTCATGCATGGTTGGAAGGCTGTCAGAACATTGGTTAGGCCAAATGGCATGACCAAAAACTCAAAATGACCAAAATGACAACAGAAGGATGTCTTCGGTATGTCTTCCTCCCTGATTCTAATTTGGTGATATCTTGATAAAAGATCTATTTTGGAGAATAATTTTCCTCCATTCAGTTCATCCATCATCTCATCAATCTAGGATATTGGGTTCAAGTTCTTTATGTTTTTCTAGTCCAAGGCTTGGTATTCTATGCACATTCTGAGTGTGCCATCATTCTTATTCACTAGAACGAATGAAGAAGCAAAAGGACTAGAAATTGGTTGAGTGAGACCCAAATCAAGGAACTCATTGATGGCCTTCTCGATCTCATCCTTGAATTTCTTTGGATTCTTTTAGGGGTGGATTTTGTTTGGATTTGTACCAACTTCCATCTCAATTATGTGTTCAATGGCACAGTCAGGTGGCCTACCATGTGGAAGGTTTTCAAAAACTCCCTTTTTCTTGTGCAATATTTTTTTTAAGCCTTTGGGATGGTAGGAAAATTTGACTATAGTTCCCTCAGTGGTAATATGACATTCAAGAACCCATTGAATGTCTCCATGCCTTAAAATGGATATTATGCTATTGGCAGAAATTAATTGGCTTGGGTAAGTATTCATACCCTTCAGAACTACCGATTTCCCTTCAACATATTTGAAACTTATTTGGGGTATTTTTTAATTCATGGAGTGTTCTTCAATAGAGTGCAACCATTTAACTCCCAACACAATGTTGGTGTCTTCCACATTGACAACATAAAAATTGTCTTTCACTATGTAGTCTCCTAGATTCACTTGCAGGTTTGGAGTCCACTAATTGCATTCCATGGTATAGTTCCCTGGGATGACCACAGTGAACCCTTAAAATGACTCAGTTGGAAGCTTCCTTTTATCCACTAGGATTGCATCAATAAAATTGTGGCTGGCACCCCCATCAACAACAACAATGATTCTTTGGCCTTGCAGTACCCCGTTCAGCCTAAATGTATGGAATTGGGGTACTCCATTAAGTACTCCAATATTTCTGCTGGTTTGAGGGAGATGCTCCTCATCTTCACTAGTTTCATATTATCCATCTTCCATTTCATCTTTTCCATGATCTCCTCATCACTTTCGGATAACAATTCAATGTAGTGTTCCTTCTCCTGAACACACTTGTGGCCCGAAACCCAAGGTTCTTGGAAGGAAAACAAAGCTTTTTCCTCCTCAGCTCATACCGATCCTTGTAGGAGTAATATTTCTTGTCAGGGGTAGGAAATTTCCTCACCAAAGGTCTTTGATTCTTCCATTTAACAGGAATTGAGGGTTTGGGAGGATACTTGGCCCTTGGAATTGCATCTTGCAAGTCTCCATGTCTACTCACTACTTCTTCTAGAGTTGTGGATCGGTAAGCTTTCACAAGCCCTTTCAGAGGTTCATCCAGTACTTCTGTAAAAAAAGGACCAGCATATCTTCTGAGATATCAGTGGCCATTACTGCCACCTTTTAGAATTCTGATATGTAAGATTCAGGAGATCCCACTTGTCTAATATGTGCCAATTCAAGGAAATAAATGTCAGGATCTATCCTATCAACCCTTTCTGCCAACCTCCAGGTGAACTCCTCATAGGTAAATACTTGATCATGGACCAAGGTTTTGATTCCGTGAAACCACCAATCATTGGATGCCCCATAAATATGTAAGTCTACCAACTTGATGGCATCCCTCTCTGCCATAGGATTCACTTGGAAATAGGTGTCAAATTTTTGAATCTAGGAGCTCATTGTGCACTTGGAAGTGCCATAAAAGTATGGTAAGGTAAATCTACCAATGGAATTCCTATACTCAACAAAAAATTCTCTGAATGGAAAAACCCTTCTGCACTCCTCACTCAAGGTTTGATATGCAACAAATTTCTCCTGCCATGAAGCAATTGTTTCAGTTTTTACTTTAGGGTCTTCCTTTGGGAATTCCATGAACTTTGGCATGGTGGGTCAAGGCTGCAACTTATGTTCATATTTATATTCCATAGGCCTATTCTAAGGCCCAGTCTTACAAATGGATCCACTTATGATCTTTCTCTCTCCATACTGGGAGCCAATGCTGCTCCCTTCTCCATCTTTAGCACCCAACTTTTTAGCTAGGAACTCTCTGGTCTCTTGACCACACTAAATGATATTAGCTGAAATGTCTAGTATCCCTTTAAACATATTTTTCACAAAATTTCTGAACTCATCCTTCTCATCCATCTCTTTGTGGAATCTCCCTTCCACATAGTCAACTTCCTCTTCTTCAGAGGCCTTCCTTTTAGAATAAAAATTAAATTTTGGACCCATTAAGGAATTTCAAGAGTAGGTATGGAGGACCATGATATGATACCACTGTAATATCAATGATATTAAATAGTATCATAATATTATCTCTACTTCTGATGTGAATTAGAATATGAAATTAAATTTTAACAGAATTTCGATCACTTCTGTATGCAGAGTAATTGTGGGCACTGTTGATAAAACAAGAAAGGAGGAGAAGAGGGCTAAGGGAAGAAAACAAGAGGTATTTTTGAACATATTTAGTTCTTTCCCTAAGAATATTTATGTTTTTTATCATTTAGGTTTCAAAATCAACTCCGCTGAAGTATACTCCCACGCCTCTTGGTGTCCCAGTCATGCAAACTGGGAATGAACCTTCACATCCAACAAAAAATGGCTAAGGAAACTGATATGGATCTAGAATGTAGTTATAAAATATTAGAATAAGTTATATGAAGTTTGATAACATATCATATGCAAGAAAATGGATTCTAGAAGTTTAAAAGGTGAGACTAACACAAAGGGCAGCTCACTAGCTTGATGTTCAGGCTTTCCCAAAAAAGGTAAGGGGGTCACAAATTATATGTTTTGGAATTGGGAGACTTATATATACCTGTTAATGACCCATAATAACAATAATGGTGGTATTTTGATACTCATAGGTCGAATTATGAAATTTATAGTAAAACTAGTCATTATTTAATGCAATCTAGACTAGGTTTTCTAAGACAAGTAAATATCAACCATATTGATTCATATTGAAATTTTTTTTACAGAGAATGATTATAAAATTATATTACATACAAATATGTCTAAATTAATACCATTCATAATCCATAAAAATATCTTTAATAGTAGGCATCAATACAATGCACTTTAGAGGAAAAAATCAAAGGAAAACTTGAATATTCGAACCCTCAATTACTGAAAAATTATGGACCTTTTAATGACACATGACACAAAGTCATTGATGTTTGGAATATTCTATAATATCATAAATCAACTCTATGTGGATTCACCTTAGCTTTAGTATGACCTGCAATGAACATGGGGATAAGAGGGGAAGAAAGGAACGTGGGACTTGGGGTGCATCACCCAAGAGAACCGAGTTCCATATTTTCTTACTGCTTTCTTTTGTCCGTGCCTTTGACAGTTTCTAATTATCCTCCTAGGAAATTTGGATTTCCTAAGTGCACCATTTTGACACGGAAACTTATTTCCACATTAATTAATAATGACAAGAAATAAAACTAAGTACAAGCCTCCTAAATTATAATTTAGCAAAATTCTGTAGGTTAATTAATTAATGACACATTTGATCCCTTAGGTGTTTGGAAAGTTCAACACATATGGTGTTCAATAAGGTTTGTACATGACAACCCATTGATCATATTAGATGAAAAACTTGAGATGCATTATTTTCTCAATTTACTAAACCAAACAGTTGTCGAAAAACCATGTGCTAAGTGCCAAGCTACCAAATAGAGGCTTATTATTGATTATTTCAAGAAGTTATGAAAACATGAACTAAGTTCCTAGAGGATTCCTTAAATTTTGGAGATTTTGTTTTTTATTAGTGCATTCCCAATAGATTTTAAATATGCTCATATACCCAAAGGTGTGTGCCATTTTCATACCCTAAATCTAATCAATATTTTATTCGATTAGATGACAAAACCCAAATACATCAGATGATGTTTCGAAGTATATCAACTATATTCATATCTTATTCTTCAAAGGCTACTTGTATGATCCTTTAGGTCTGTGCATATTGATGCTTCAACCATAATCATAGACACTTCAATATTCACCTCAAGACTTCACAAGATTGTGGTTTGGTTGTGTGATGTTATTTGATTTGTTATATTCTCATTAACGATAACATCTAGTGGTTTATGTTCTTGAATTTATTTAGAATTCATACTTTTTATCACCACTCAATGTCTAAATCTTGTTTAAATATTATGTCCATTGTATCTTTTTTGTTGTAAAATTACAAAAAATGAAACTTTTTCATTTCAAACTTTTTGTTTTCCTCACTTGATGATTGAAAAGTAATCTCTTATTTGTTATTTAGTTTTCAAAGGTGATGATATTGTTTTGTTAAAGAACATATTGAACACAGGAAACATATGTAATAATGCAAGAAAGTATATAAGTAAGGATATGCCCCTTGGAAAGGGCCCTGAGATGAGAGAAAAGGCCAGCTTGTCCATGGAAAATAATTGGCATCAACCTATCATTAACTTAGACCCCAGTGCAATGCATGACATAATCACCTCTAGTTCATCACGAAAAGTGAATCAAATGCAGGAAATGGATCCCACTCAAAATCCAACATCAAATGAACCTACAATGAATAATCCATCAACAAGAAATGATGAAGTGGCTCAAGGAAATAAAATATTGATTGATGCTAAGTATACAAAGATGGATATTGAAGTAGTTGTTGATTGGAAACCTCCCGAAGAAGACCACACACAATTCAAATGAATTCCCTTTTAGAAACAACTTGTTATCACCCAATAATTTTCCTATGGTTGTGGTAGGAAATCACTGGTGTAACCATTTCAAAGCAACCTTTATAATGTATTCTAGCCTATATAGTCAGCGAGGGCTCTCTCTTTGTCACAGGAGCATTCACATTCACATTTGGATTTAAACAAGCATTCAGAAGGCTATATTTCTAAGGGGAACTGATTTTTAGGGTTTAAAAGAGTGTAAGATAGAAAATGTCAAATACCATTGGGAAATGGAGTCACAAACTGAATCATTCAATGGTTTTACAACAATAATGAATGGTGATTTTCCTTTGTAATCTGAGGCAAAGTGAGTGTCAGATTCAGTCAAAATATCTTTAAGAGATGACAGATAGAAATAAGAGGAATCCCAGTGAAACAAGGGGCACCTATCTGTGGATGAATCTCTTGGAATACCTTTAGCAAGAATATAACAAAGGATAATAACTGAAATGGAGCATCTAACAACAGATGAATTCTATCACAACTATCATAACACATAACAAACATGATTTCTGATGTAGGAGCGTTTGACGAATTCCTTGCATACAATCTATAAATGTGTCGGCACAATACACATGCATGAAAATGGGAAATAAAGGAAACAAAAAATGAACATGGAACACCATGATGAATCTCGGAAACATAGAATAATATTTCTCATTAAAACTTCCAAGAAAGTTGCAAAACTACAAAAACCACTCACAAAGGGATCCAAAAATGAAAGTCCAATCCATTCTTCCTCTCTTGAGGCTATATTTATAATGTCATGGGATCACAAGACCAACCTAAAAGTAGAGCCAAAATCAGTTAGAACATGGGGATCAAAGCCACAGAGAAAAAATCTTAACAAATTCTGACCTAGCAGATTCGCCATGATCATGCAGCCACAAAGCAAGGAATGCATCATGGTTGGTTATGGTGAAGGTTATTGGTTCATGCTCTGTATTTTATGATATTTTTGATAATGATATGGATGTAGATGAAATTTATGCATATGAGTCACCATCAAGGCCCAAATGGGCTGAAAAAATCATACAAGCTACCAGGGAATTGACAGGCAATCCCCAAGATCCTAGGAAGACTAGATCTCAATCTAACAATGCTTCCTTTGCAAGTGAAAATTCTCTTGCTGAGCACTGTTATATGCTGATTGGATCTGATCCATAATAATATCATCAAGCTTGTAATGACCCAAGATGGAAATCAACAATGGAAGGAGAATTCCATTCTCTCGAAGAGAATGAAACATGGGAATTGGTTCCCCTTCCTCCCAAGAGGAAGCTTGTTCAATGCAAGTGGATATTTCGAACCAAACCTACTGCTAATAGCTCAGATGTGAGGTAGAAATATATATTAGTTTCTAAGGGATAATCGCAAGTCCATGGTGTGGACTACACTGAGACCTTTGTACCCATCGCAAAGATGGATTCCATAAGACTAGTTCCAGCAATTGCAGGTAGTAAGGGTTGGAAAGTGCACCATATGGATGTCAAGAGTGCATTCTTACATGGAGAGATACAGGAGGAGATATACATGCAATAACTTGAAGGTTTCAAATAGGATAATTTACTTGTTTTCAGGTTGAATAAATCACTATATGGACTCAAGCAAACCCCTAGGGCTTGGTATGCAAAAATGGATGCTTTCTTGCTCTCAATTGGTTTCATTAGATGCAAATCTGATCCAAATGTATATTTGCAGAAACATGATGGTATTTTTCAGGTTATTTTTCTATATGTATATGAACTCTTGATTACAGGGAGATGCAACACTTCAATTGGTTCAATTAAGGCATCTCTACATACTACATAGTGAATTTGCCATGACAGATCTAGGATTGCCAAGGCAATTTTTGGGATTGGAAATTGATAAATATGAAAGGGGAATAATGATGAGTCAACCAAAGTATGCTTAATACCTTATAAATAAGTTTAAAATTGATGATTGTAAGTCAGCCAAGTTCCCTTTCCTTTCTGGCATTAAACTAGGTGAATTTGGCGATTCTCCTTTGGTAGATTGTAGATTGCACAAGCAACTAGTTGGTAGTTTGATGTACATTACACATAAAAGACCTAATTTATATTATGATGTAAGTTATGTATAAATAAATATGCACCAGCCACATGAGCTCCATTGGAATTCAGCCAAAATAATCCTCTAGTATGTCTAGGGAACAAAGAATTTTGGGGTGCAATATGCAGCTAGTGCTTCACTTCAGCTAGCTGGATTTTCTGATTCGGATTGGGCTGGAGATCCCTTTGACAGAAAATCAAATTCAGGTTTTTTTTTCATGATTTTTTAAGGTCCTATTTTCTATTCTATTAAGAAACAACATACGATTTCTCTTTCTTCAGCATAGGCCGAGTACAGGGCACTAGCAGTCAATGCAGCTACATAGTGTGTTTGGTTGCAGGGAATTATTTGGGAATTTGGTGTCACAATTGATTCTCTTACCAACATTTGGGTGGAAAATAAAAGTGCCATAAATATATATAATGATCCATTTTATAGGCAGAGAACAAAGAATATTGAGATCCATATGCACTACATCCTTGCAGTATTTCCCATCCACCAAGCAAACTGTCGACATTTTCACGAAGACTTTCACTAAGAAGACCTTCACTCACTTGAGATATTTGATTGGAGTGAGTGATGGATGGTGATCGCTGCTATTTTTTTCAGGTTTCATCCCCATGTCGATTCTTGAGGGAATGTTTTGTCCCATGTGTTTTTCCTTCTTTTCCTCACTTCATATGGGCAAATAAAATTTTTGTTATGTATTGAGGTGACTTGAGCCTTTGTTTCCAAGGCCTCCCAATTTATTTCATGAGTTGTACTAAGTTTTTGGTTAAGGGAGGGTGTTAGAACAGTAATCCAACCCCTTAGTAACTTATTCTAAGTCCCTAGTCAATTTTATTGCATTTGAGCATTAATACACTTTGGTTTGGACTTAGGTAGCTTAATTGGGCACAAAAACCTATTAAATTGGGTTTTTCACACCTACATGAGCACTCTAGCTCAGTAAAACATCCAAATGTGCACCCTCATCATTTTTGGTGCACTCCCATTCATTGAATGTGGACATTTTGGTTGACTAGGAGTGCTAGAGGTGGATTTTGTCCAATTTTGGACTGTTTTGGGGCATTTAATGCCACCTAGAGCCTCTCACCCAACTTATTTTGCACACCCATGCATTAAAAGGAGTCCTAATTGCTCCAAGTCACTTCAACGATGTCCACATAGATATTTTTGTCCATTTGGGCTGATTTGGAGCGAGTTTGGCCCACCTAGGGGGGATTGAGGCCAGTTTAGCCAATTTCACATGTACAGTCATTTTGAGCTTGTTAATCCTAAAAAACCACTTCATATGTAGTATAAACATGTTACTAATAGATTCACATGTTATACACTCAAATAATATCCCGTTTCAGTTCACATTGCATGTGTAAAATTGTTCTCTTTTAATGGTTTTTTGCCGGTTTTGCATGAAATTTGATTTGTGAGTTTCTCTAAGGCTCCTAGATCTTACTGTAGATTGAAATTATAATATATTCCCAATATATTGATAAAAACATTGCAAACTTTGGAGGGATGTCATCTACAACTAAATCCATGACTAGGGTTTTGGCTGGGATTTGGGCCAAAGAGATGACTAGATCTTTGATCAATCGGATGCACTTGAATTTAATAGAATAAAAGGAGAAAATGTATTTGTATGGTTTGGTTACTTCCAACCCAGCTTATCCATGATCACCCTGGGAATTAGATTGTGGGAGGCTCCTGAATCAGGCATGGCATTGTGCAGGATGGCATTATGAACGTTCAGACTAACATAGAAGGGGGAACATATTCATCAATAGAATCATCTACATGGGGTACAAATAGGATGGTGGGACTATCATCTTGAATATTCAGGGAATATGATATTGCATATACTTATGTTGGAGGATTCAACACTGATGCAATTTTTGGATGATATTCATAATTTTTTAACAATTCAGCGAGAGGGACAGAGATTTTGATATTTGCAATTTCAATCTCCAAAATGAATGAGGTATTCCCCTGATCTGACCCCCTTTGATTATCCTCTTTTTTCTCTTTCCCTTTGGTCTCTGTTACATTCTTGGAGGTTTCCTTAGGGGGTGGAATTCTCTTTGGTTTGCTTGTAGAGGCTTTGTTTGCTACCTCTTTATTTATTGCAACAAGAAAATATCTATTCCTTAGACCAATATTTATTTGAAGATCCAAGAAATCAAGCTAATATCCCCTATGAAAATCCTCTCTTTCCTCAGTAGGTCGCTCCTCCACTACTTGAAAGGAATTATCATGCTCTTCTTTGGTAAAAAAGATATAGGATGAGTTAGTATCCAGTTGGTGGATTTCATCCTCAGCTTGGTCTTCATAGCATCGCTCCACATAGTTCTCCTAAAATGGAGGCCTAACAGGAGAATCTAGAGGGTTTCACTGGTCTCTCTGGCTCTTCTGGAGGACTTGAGTTCTTCTCACATTTTGGTTTCTATTTTGCTACTCCCGATTTTCCCTAGGAGGTGGTCTGTTGTCCACAATGAGCCTTTCCATCAACTTCTCCATGGTTTTCATCGTCACGTCCATTCTAGCCTCTTATGGGTTAGAGGTATATGTTTGTTCAAGTTCTTTATCTTTTCTTCTCTCTCTTCTTTCTCCCTCGCCTCTTCTCCATTCTCCCTCATCCATTTTCTTGTTTCTAGAAACAGTCACGTTTACTTCTACTTCTATGGAATCTTTCATCATATCTACTAAGGAGGATGATCTCCTTTCACTTAGCCACAAGGTAAACTCACTATTAAAGGATTCAACATATTGGAGTTGGGAAGAACTAGGGGGAAGTTTGAACTGGGAAGGGATGGCATTATATGTCTTCATAAATATATCAAAAAATTATTGGATAGATTCACTCTCCCTCCTCCTCATGGAATGGTATTGGGACATATATCGGTTAGGGTTCTTCTTGTCTACCTGTTTGTCCTTGAAAGAATATTCAAAGGTTTGATAGCTCATAATAGAGTTGTGTAGGATGTTTTTATACCATTTTCTTACTTCTCAAGCCAGGGTTTGGGAAAAAAATATAACCTTAACATCATCATGGTCTACTTCCTCCAGGTCTACCCAGTCTGAAAACCATCCAAAGTGTTCCTCAGCTGAATACCCCCTCTCCCCATGAAATTGTTTGAGCCTTTGGGAGTATCCCTGAGGAAGGTCATGAAGAGTAGTAGGGAGGAGTATAGGGGAAAACCTATTTTCCATCCTTGGAGGTAAGGTAGGTTTTCCAAGAGGGATAGAAGGTGATGTGATAGACAAAATTTGTGTGCTATAAGGAACTGCAAAGCTGTGAGGGGTTGTGAAACTGGACGATGTAGGTTTCTTGAGATTAGAAGTGGAGCTTAATGTAGTTATTTCTATGGAAAACATGGGGGCACTCTCGGTCACGAAAGTGTTGGAGATCCCTTCCTAGAGGCTGTGAGGTCTAAGGTGACCAGAAAATGCGGTAGAATTCAAATGTAGAGGTGTCAGAGACCACTTTAGAGAGGTTGGACTTAGATTTAGTCTTAGGGAAAGCTATCCCAAACTCTTCATCACAATGCTTAGATATATCATTAACAGAAAAAACACCTTCAATAGGTAAGGAAAGAGTTATAACTAAAGTTTGCAGCTTATTGGCCCTTCGAATCAGACTCTCTAGATAAAAAATCTCTTGGAAAGATTCAACATCAAGATTTATCCTCATGTTGGTTCTTCTAGCCGCCAGTATTTCCCAGTAGAGTCACCTTCCAAATTTTTTTAGTGGATTCGCTAGAACATGTACAACCAGCATGTGTCTATGATTGGCTGCTCAAACAGGTCATAGAACTAGAACAATATTGTTTTCCCTATGAAATAATAGTGATTATTCCCCAACAATGGCACCAAGATGTTATCACCCAATAATTTTTCTATGGTTGTGGTAGGAAATCATTGAGGTAACCATTTCAAACCAACCTTTAGACTGTATTCTATCCTATATAGTTAGAGAGGGCCCTCTCTTTGTCACTAGAACATTCACATACACATTTGTATTTAAACACGCATTCAAAAGGATAGATTTCTAAGGGGAACTGATTTTTAGGGTTTAAAAGAGTGTAAGATAGACAAATGTCAAATACCATTGGGAAATGGAGTCACAACCTGAATCATTCAAGGGTTTTACAACAATAATGGGTGGTGATTTTCCTTTGTAATCTGAGGCAAAGTGGGTGTCACATTTAGTCAAAATATATTTAATAGATGAGATATAGAAATAAGAGGAATCCCAGTGAAACAACAGGAACCTATCTATGGATGAATCTCTTGGAACACCTCTAGCAGGAATATAATGATGCTAATAACTGAAACAAAGCATATAGAAATGGATGAATTCTATCACAACTATCATAACACATAACAAACACGATTTATGATGCACGAGAATTTGACGAATTCCTTGCATACAATCTAGAAATTTGTTAGCAGAGTACACATGCATGAAAATGGAAAATACAGGAAATAGAAACTGAACATGGAACACTGTGATGAATCTCAGAAATGCAGAAGAATATTTCTCATTAACACTTCCAAGAAAGTTGCAAAACTACAAAAAATAGGCACAAAGGGCTCCAAAAATGAAACTTCAAATCATTCTTCCTCTCTTGAGGCTAGATTTATAGTGTCATGGGATCTCGAGACCAACCTCGAAACATAGCCAAAATCAGTTACAGTGTGGGGATCAAAACTGAACAGAAAAAATCTTAACAAATTCTGACCGAGCAGATTCACCATGATCATGAGAAAATTGGGATAGCACATTTGAGCTGCGTGTGATGGATAAAAATGGAAAACTAGACACCTGGTACTCGGGCCTTCTTGGTGAAAACTGCTAGTTAGAGGATATTCAAACAACCTGTCATAGTCTCATTCATCCTTGTATCTTCAATTAGCGAAATAAACCTCAGCCATAGATCTTGATCTATGATAAATATTGACCATCCAATGATGCAACCTTATAACCCATCGCGCTTCGTAAACATGAATTTTGTACCTCCAATATCTAAGCATGATATCCAATGGGGAGGAGAAACGTCATTTACACATGTTCCCCATCATGTAGGCCCTATCCAACTTTGAGTGTGCAATTTGTCTCAGCGATTTACGTGTACACCTTTGGATCTCATCGGAGATGCGTGAATGGACGAGAGCCATTGATATTCCCTTTCATTTACCATGGCAATGATTTTGAGCCCACCAGGTCACGCAAATTGGGAAATATACTTATCCCGTGCACATGTTCCCATTTTAGGCATTGTCGATCTTATGCAGACACTTGTCGATTCGTTGATTTGAGGTTATGTTGCAGGCTGCAGAAAGATGAAAGTGAGATCTTTTCTTTCATGATATTAAATTTTTTTTGTTTTTTCCTTCTGCCTTTCCGCTCCCTTCTGGGCCATTTATATTCAGGGAAAGTTCTCTAGACCTTCAATCCTACGGAAAGTGGAAAGAAAGATTCCAATCTTTTTATAACCAAACTTTGTATTTCTGATTTTCGATCTCCACTCTTCTAATCTTTTTCGAGCTGCTGATCTTCGATGAAACCTTTCTAAACCGTCGATCTCAGACTACGAAAAGCAAAAGTTGGGTTTACCAACTTTTATAACCAAAATTTTTCCCTTTTCTGCTTCCTCCTTTCTCCTGGACCATTCATTTATCCTGATGCCACCCTTGACTGTCGGATCTCGGAATGTAGAAAGGAGAAATTGGATTTACCACTTTTCACAACTAAGATTTTTCCTTTTCCGCTTTTCCGCTACCGATTTTTCCTTGGCAGAAATGATTTTTTTCCTTTGATTTTTCCTCGCTATTCATCCAGGCCATCCATTCTAGTCAAATTTTGACCTTGGTCATATTTTTCATATTCTGGCATATTTATAAGGCTAAAAATCAAGATTTTTCATAATTTTTCTCTTCAAAACATTGGATAAAACCCTTAGAACATGCAGAAACCCAATCAATATATGTTAGAGTCATGTGATATGGAAATTTTTCAGACCTTACCCTTTATTTTACTGGTATGAACCTTTGTAGGGGAATTAGTGCATATGCCTATATAAAAATACCTAAAAATTAGTACAGGTGCTAACATAACCTATGAACAAGTTCCATAACAAACTAGTGATAAGAGTCATGCTTCCCATACAAATCCATTGCCTCAAATATCAAGTGCATGAAGAAGAACTTATAAATGTATTCATGTGGATGAAATTTCCTTAGCAGACCTTGAAGGTAACACTAGTACAAAATGAGGAATTAACTACTAGGTGACTAAAAATTCTAGTCACCACATGTTTTTCAAGTGATTTACTACTAAATATGAGCAATTTTGATTGAACCAACTATAAACGACTAAAATGAACGACTAATTTAGTCACCAATTAACAAATATGACTAGATAATAAGTGACAGAGTTAAAAATGACTAACATAAATGACTAAATTAGTCACGACATAAAAAATGACTAGCTATACGAATATGAATTAGTCATTTATGTTAGTCAATTTTAATTGTGTCATGGAAAATTGCAAATTTGACAATGAAGTGTAAATTTTGTAAATTGGCTACCTTCCATTAGTAATATTGGTGCTATGCACTTCGATCTTCCGAGATCCAACAAAGCAGTTGCGCGAATTTTCTCTTGACCATTTTTATCCCTACTACACCATTGAAGCAAACTCAGTTAAGCACGTTCCAAAGGAAAATTAGGTTCCTATGTCAATTATGAATTAGGTACTAGAACTAGTACCATATCTATACCTAGATAGAAGCATCATATCCCTACATCCCCTTGAGAACCGACCATTCGAATGCACCTCCTCCATGTAGACTTACCAAATGCATCCAATGCATGGCCAAAAAAGCATGTGAAGTTCAGATTTGTGGGCCGAAGGTATCATTTGACCCTTGCTCCATCATTTTCCAAGCATGCAACTTGTTAATTCAAATAAATTGCAAATATGAAGTGTTGTTAAGATTTGTTATTGGATGTTGTTGTTGCTGTTAATTACCTATTTGTACCACATAAAATGCCATAAGTTATTGCTTGCTAAAACCACATAGTAAACCAATAAAAAGGGTACTATAGTATTCTAAAATTTGACAGGAAGTTAGAGCAGTTACACAGAAAGTGTTTGTCAAAAATTCCCTATCAAATGCATTCATAAAGTGGGTCACAACTAGACCAGAACTGAGGGTAATTAATATCATTGGAATGACTAAGGGGGTACCTGAATCCATATGCTACATTAAAATTTATGAAATTGTATTTGGGGGTATTTGAATCCATCTGCAGCGTTAAAATTTACGAAATTGTAAAATCAAATACAATTTCATAAATTTGAATAGTGAAGATAGATTTAGAGGCCCCTCTAAATCCATTTGCAACATTACAATTTACAAAATTGTAAATATTTATCGTCAAAATTGTAAATATTTATTGTCAAAATTGTAATTTATATCCATTGTCAAATTTTGTTGGATTATCCATTATCTTACTACTACTATGTTCAATTAAATAGTTATCAGTGGGGGGGAGGGTTATGGGAAAACTACAATAAATGTGGAATGCTTACAACATTCAAATTGAAATCATTGGGATAAAGATTCAGAATCCTAAGCAGGGTGCAATATGGGAATGTTATTATGATGTACCTGGTTGCATGTGTTCAATTTCTAGACCATGAGGTACTTCATATTCTAAAAAAGCACACTATATTTTTTTCTAAAATACAAACTTATAAACTCTTGGCATTATATTCCTTGGTAGGTTGATTTCTTTTGTAATTATGATAATGTTTTAATCCTTGTGATTCTTTAGTGGTCTAGGCCTTTAGACATTGGTAAGGTGAGTTAATCCATTGGGAAACATCCCAATATCCAATAACCTTACACCGTTGATTTCCTAATGACTTTATAACGCTCCACATTTCCAACATTCTAGTCGAGTAAGTTTACTCGTCAGGGAGACTACCCAATACCATGAAATTTTACATTTGCATTCACCAAACTACCTTATTAAACCTTACTCTCCATTCAGTTGAATGCTTGATAAACCTTATTGATAAACATGGTTGTAGAGCACCTCACAACTCTCGGTGCAATAGCCATACTAGAAAGAAATGCTTAAAAGTTTAGGAATTTTACATTTTTGCTAATCATATAAAATTAGTAAATTTATTTTTCAACATTTTTATTAAAAAATATTTAAAATATTTAAATTTTGTTTATTTTTATGAAAAAATTCATTATTTAACTTTTGAAAATTGTCGGTGAATTAAGTTTTTAATTTTCCCTCCTTTTGAGGTCAATAGGTGAATTAAATTTTTTTCTCTTTTTCCTTAACCTAAATAGACTTAGTATTAATGGAATTTAACCCTCCGCATTGTTGAGATAATATGTAAATTAAATTTCCACAAATTTAGTGGGATACTAGTGAGTTATGCAAGCATACGCATTGAAAAAATGATAGAAGGTCTTCCAACAACACAATTTGGAGTAGATTGCTGAGAGGAGAAGGGTAATTGTTCGCATAGTTCCAAATGAAAGTGCATTGTAACTAAATCTCAACTCCAAAATACTTGTAAAACCTTTAAAATCATCAGTGAATTCTTCATATGGAGATGTGGGAGGCTTTGATTACGCTGGTCTTAATGATGAATTAGTTGGTCGATATTCTAGGTTCAAAGGTCCTCCTGCGAAACCATAAATTGTGAAGTCCATCGAACCCCAAATCATTGATAAAGAGGAAACAAATGACATAGATAATGATATAAGGACAAAGAATGATCTAGATAAGGATCCAACTTTGTTTGGGGGCATGAGAGAAAATGAAGGAATTGGCAGGAAATATAGGGTTATGGTTAATGAAGAGGAGGATAAAAGTTTAGGGCAAGAACTTTCTATGAGATTGGCGACATTTAAAACCCCTTCAAATGTTGAAAATATTGTAACTAATGAGGTATCCCAAGCCTAAAAAAGAGAAATTTCTTGCTGAGTTTCATTGGGGGAAAATATTCAAGCAGGATTGAACAAGATTTGTGGACATTTGCTGAGGTTTGGAAAATATTTCTTGTGTAGATGTAGTATTCTTCATCCTAGATCAGTATCTCTATTGTGGCAACATTTTCTTCTTGTGTAGTGACCATGGTATTGAGCATAAAAGTGGGGAGGTTGTAGTCAGGGAAGAGGATTCTAGTGGAATCCTTGTCAGGAAACCTTTGAAAATCCCTTCTAAACATATTGAAAATCATCAGGGAAATTATTTTATTAACATAGAGATTGTTGTTTCAGTTAGCCTTGATAATCCTTCCATGGATATAAAAACAAGAAGTAGATAATTGAATACATCATATGAATATAAGTCTACTCGTGGCAAGAGGCAATTGAAGAAGTATACATTTGAACTGGCAGGTAAAATATCTTGTTTTTGGGAGGGTCAAAGATGATTTTTTTAAAGCTTCCATTTGTTTAGTATTATAATGAATTCAATAAACCTTTATATATCCTTACCAATTGGAGAGATAATGTGTCTTCATCTGAAAACATGACCACACTACAAATGTTCTAAAATTATGAAATAAACAAACTCTTTTGTTGATGAAACCTCCTTTAGAATGGAAAGAGAGATTTAGGGGGAAAGCGAAAGTGTCATATCCTATCAATGAAGAGATTTGTTATGCAATTAGAGAGTTTATTAATGAAATGCAGGTTGTAAAGGGGAAGGAAAGGTGTCAATGGGAAAGGGTAGTAAGGCAAGGGGTAGGATAAAAGGTTTCATTCATAGGTTGTGTGTCTTAGGTTAGGGAAGGATGGAGGCATAGGTTACAAAGTTCTATTTACAAGTATGATTTCCCTAGTATAGTCCCCCTAAGGTGGAGATCAGATGCTGAGTTTTCAAAGGATAGTCCAAAGAGGTATGGGTGTCTGAGGGTCTCAGGTAAGAGTGTAAGTGGGTTCCCAAGTAGTTGTAGTTTCAAGAAAGTCCTGTGTAAGGTCCCAAGGCTTCTTAGGTTAAGGCCTTAAGGAGTCCAAAGGATTTTCCAAAGTCAATTCCCAAGCCAGCAAGGAGGAGGAACCAACATTCCCAAAAGAAAAAGGAGGACCAACACCAGCATTAGGATCAACATAACCAGGGTCATGACTAGAAGCGGTTGAAGGAGCAGACCAAGATAGATTCAAAACTATGAATTTAGAAGCACATTGGTAAGCTTCCTTTTTTTTGTTATTCACTTATAAATTTATATTTTTACATTTTTTCTCATTCCATAAGCATCTATGTTAGGGAAAGGTATAATCATATGAATTTGTATATTTATATGATAGCTTTCGCACCAAGTTTCCATATTTTGTTTGCCTCCAAAAGCATATTGGGTTTCAGGAATCAATTATGCACCATGCCACTAGGAATCAAAATATAGGCTAGTTATGTATGTTCCTCATGGTAATAGTTATCTTTTAATAAATTAAATTGTAGATGGTGATGCTTTTTTGTTAGAGGTTTTTTTTGTTGGAAACTATTTAGATGTAATAAAGTATTTAGTACCACAGTGTTTGATAGAGATAATGTTATGTTTCATAGGTTTAGAAATCGTAACACTGTTATGAAAAAAACTAGATCACATTATAACAGAACATGTTGAAGAATATGACATCCAAATATCTTTTTCTTTGTGATATTATTGAGCTTGGATGTATACTATTATTTTGTCAGCTAAATAAAGCATGCTTAACTTTAACCCTGTCCCTTACCTGCTCGAGCTTTCATTTTCTCAATTTTGAGCATTAATCTCATTCATTTAAAATGTTCTCTACATCCAGCAAAGGAAGTTATAGTTCTAAGTATCCTTCTCCTCTATCAATGCTACCAAGGTATACAATTTATCTTGTATAATGTTCAATCAAATGCATATAAATCTTGTACAAACATTATTTGTACTTATAATAGACAAAATGAAGCACTACATTATTTTTTATCCCTACTTTTCTATGAATACAATCATAGGAGAAAATTTCAAGATAAGGAGATGCTTTCTGATCACCATAATTTTCCATATTTCCCCTCCAAATCACATCCTTCAAGTAATGCCTTCCAAAACTCTTCATGTTATTTTAATTTTGGGTATTCTTTTTGGTGCTTGCTGAAATTCCTTTTAGAGAAGCTCACTTCGAACCTAATATTCAATTACTTCGTAGTAACAAGGATACCATTTGGCATGACAATTGGCTGAGACTATGATACGTATTTTGGTAGCAGATTATTTGCAAGAAGTGGGGACAAGTAGAGAGGGAACGGCTGGAGATTACATATTACTGGTTAGCAAAGCTGAATGTGACAACACACCATCATGATTAAGGGATATGGCATAGTGGGAGGTAAGAATTCCTTATAATTTATTCCTATTACTTTATTCAGGCTCAAGATTTCCCTTCTATAATTCTTTTCACATGCACTACTTTCTTCTTCTCTGGTACTAGAAAAATGATTTTGATATTTACTGCTAAAACCCAAAGCACAAATGTTTTTTTTTTGTTTCCATTTAAAGTTTCCTCCCAATGTTTGCTTTTGTAAGTTTAGAAGGAAAATAATGATTACTGTAGTATTTTTCTGAAAATTTTCTCCACACTTTTCTGTAAGAACCAAGTAGGTTACATCATCGAAATCTAGTTAACTAGCCTAGTTGTTGTTTTTATTATTTCAGTCCCAATTTTGGGATTAATGACTAATATATTTCATTCACAGGGAATCCTTACATCTGTAACATAAATATTTTAACTTACACCAAATGAACCTTGTGGCAAAGGTTGTGAGCATACCTTTCCATGAAAACTTGTAGGCTACCTTTTCTGTACTAATGGGAATTTCCCCATCAACCATTCATTCTCTTATCACCTTAACAAAAAAAAATTACTATATAGATAAGGCCTGTTTATATTATGGTTTGACTTTATCATGGGTCATTCCCCAATAATTATTTCTTTTTTAGTCAATAAGAAAATATATCATCTTATTGATAAAATCTATTTGTTTCATATTGTAACAGAAATATTTAATATATTTTACATGCCTAGCAGTGATTCATCCACAAGGAATCCTAATATATGTAACATAATTCTTTTAACCTACATACAATGAACCTTGTGGCAAAGGTTGCGAGCATACCTTTCCGTGAAAACTTGCAGGCTGCCTTTTCTCCTCTGATCACCATAACAAAAGCACATTACTATCTAGATAAGGCTTGTTTATAGTATGCTTTTACGTTATCATGGGTCATTCCCCAATAATTATTTATTTTTTAGTCAATAAGAATATGACACAAAAAAAGCAAGAGGAAGCACAAGTTGGGAATGTCAGTTAGTCTGTTACTATAAGTTTCTCAAACTAGGGAAAAATTTATTGGGACCAACAACCCACAAGTGAATCTCAAACCAAAGTGTGAATTATGTGCATTTGAATTGTAGGTGTGCATGCCACCTACCACCTTCTACAAGTCCACCTCCCACCTAGAACCTAAAAAAAATTGTTGTAAATATTCTACTTATGCATTAATTTAATACATAAAGGCTGCATTATTTGCAGAATTTGGTGCTCTAGTTAGAATGATATTTAAAACCAATATGGGTCTCATTTATTTAAAATGCCAGGTTTCCTTTATGAACCCCAATCTGTGAACACCAGTGCTAGCCATAAAACATTCTCAGGCTCCTTAGCTTAGGACAAAAATGATACCAGAATTTCACCATAACCAATAGGCAATACACAACAATATCTAAAGGCCAAGATGTGGGAATTGCTTTATTTCATGCTTTGGAATCAACTTTTGAAGAAGCTCAAGCGTAGCCCCCTTTAATTATGTAAGAAAAACATATATGTTAATATGTGAAGTGCAAATTGCATTGATAAATATAAGGTAAACAACCTTGAAAGAAACAATCACATAATGCATCATTTAACCTATCTGAAAATTAGAAAACAAGAGTAGGAAAAATAGGTTGTTTGTCATACCCTCTAGCTTGAAGTAAAAAAGAGCAAGCAAAGGATGGCCATTTTGCAGCCGAGTGTTAGGATCACAGAGTTCATCAAAAAATGGATGCACACAAGCTCCCAACTGCATTTAAGCAAAGCTCATCATAAAAGTAGGTCAAGGATCAACTATTAAAAACTAGAACAAACCAAAACTAAGAGAAAAGCACTATTGATATATTTGACTTGCTTTGAAAACCCTAATTTGATCATATCCACTTACAGGGGCACGACGGAGATTGGGTGAGTACTGAAGCGTCCTAGAGATAAGATCAATTGCCTCTACTGGCACTCACTTGTGAAAAACCTAAAAATGTAGACATATTAATTCTTTTACCCCTCTTCAAATTCAAGTCAATGAAAGTGCATGAGTAAGAATTATACTGACCTTATGCCAAGGGTGAGCTTTTATATGGGGAAACTTGAACTCTATATAATTGGGATTCATACATTTAATTTCCTCTCGAGTGGGGGTCCCAAGGATCTGAACAAACACATAAAAGAGACATTTTATCCATATTCTTGGAATGTCCACACATTTTATAAATATTCATGCGAATACAACACATTGGAAAATGTAGATATATTTCATAAAGGTCTGGATTTCACCTTAATGATCTCCACAAGCTGGTCTACTGCACTATCACCAGGAAAAAAAGGACGCAAAAGATCCAAAATATTTAAGACAAATATAAATAGGATTCCAACGAAAATAAAAACACTACAAAATTTTTATCATTTGATCAAATAATTTATGTTCAGTTGTGAGTAAGCAAAATCCATGTCCCTAACTTGACCCAGAAGAAGTTGGGCTAGGATACAGCCTACTGACCACATGCCAATAGCTATTGTATACTCTACAGGGATGATTTTAAGGAACCATACTTATTTAAAAGTGTATAAATGTTGGCGAATATTACCAATTCTTAAAATGTCAACTATAAAATGATTGGCGATATTTTTAAAAATTATTTCAATTTCCAAGGATTTTATATCGTTTGTATAATAATTTGGCGATTTTTAGGGTGAAAATTTTTTACCCCATCGAAATTGGGCGAAACAGGGCTTCAAAAAATGCAAAATGGTGAATCTTTTTTGGGAGAAAAACATGGAAAAATAGCACACTGGGCTAAAATTCGCCCATGGCTCCAAATATAAGCTCAGGTGATCGATAATACCTTGAACAAATGTAAGATATTTTTGGTTCACCCTTGACCTGTAACAAATAAATTGTTTTTATTAGGCACTACTTGTGAAGACGAGAGTTAAATAAAAATATATTCATTAAGAGGAGCTACAGATGCAATGCATTTCTAGAAAATCTACATCTGAATCTCAGATTTAACTTTTTCTTGCTACTAATTAGAGTTAATACTCCTTTATAAAACCTTTGGTAAAGACAACTTCATACTGCTAGACATATTAAAACTCGTTCAATAGCACTTCAATGATCCATCATCAATTTTCAACTTGTACATTCAAAATGAATATGTTAAAAATCAATTGGTTTTAGGTCCTAGTCATACTTTTACAGATTAGATAGTCAATATAGAATCCAGAAGACCCTTTAGATAAATATTCTTTCAATGAAATCTCAATTTCAGCTATTGATCCCTTGAGGATATTCGAACTAGGAAGGTTCTATCTTATAATCCAACTTTTCCACTATTATGGACCTCAATAATTCATTTGATTATATCCAGGCATGTGTGTAATATGTTGTTGTGTTTTGAAGTTCATTCTCAAGAATCTTAGCTTCCCTTTTCTTACTTTAAACAGGAAAATCAACAGAAAATATGGAGATTCCTAGGGAAAAAATCTCTTCAGATGAGTGCCTTTACTAGTACTGTGTGTTGTTTCTATTTTTCATGACTCAAATTTCCAAGTCTGCTATGGAAACAGGGTCATGATTTCTTAATATATTGACCATGTTGATAGTGTTATGGATATACTTTATTTGATAAAAGTTTATCCTTTTTTCCACAATAACAATTGCAATACATCTATTGTAGATTTTCACATAAATTTTCTAGATTGTTCGTATGATCTTTGTATTGGTTGTTGTAGAGAGCTTCAAGAAGGCTATTAGCCTAGAAATGATTCAGTAGAGTCATCCCAATAGCAGTACACAAAGAGAGTTTATGCCCAGTCAGAGAATATTAAACAAAAAAAAATAAAAAGAGGAAGCACAGGTTGGGAATTCCAGTCATAGTCTGTCAATAGTCACATTGCACATCGGCTTAAACCGTTTCCTGATGTGCCCCATTATTTTTGGATTTTCCCTGTGCACCCCATTATATATATTCCCATGAGTCTATTTTAGAAAAGATAAGGACTCCATGCCAAAAAGGATTACAAATTCAAAATGGAAGCAATCATATGGCTTAAGGCTAGACATCTGAAAGAAAATATCAAAGGCTAGTTGGCCATAATGGAGACAGTTATAAAGATTAAGCAACAACAACATATCCCATATTTGGAGGAGGGTCACTATCATTATTGTTTAGTCCCAATTTTTTAACTGGTGGTTCATCGACTGGTGGGGAAGGATCTTATCCATTGCCATTCTGCTGCTCAGGTTCCTTCTCCATCAAAATGGCCAGGTCAAGTCAATGGAACTTGTCATTCTTAGGTTGAGGAGGTGGTGGCCAACTATGGTTCTCTTGGCTTCAACATCTATTGTGTACTTTAACCAAGAGGCCTACTTTCAAATCTGTGAGAGCGAGCCAAACCAGGTGGGGAATAAACCTCTAGGGGCCTTGTTTCGTCATGCATGGTGCTAACCTAGAAGAAAGAGGATTTGTGATGAAATCTATGTCTATTTTCTTGTTAAATTTCAATTCTTTTGTGTTTTTAGTATTCCAAGGTTTTATAGAGTTATTGCCAAGGGTCTAGTTGACTCTTATACTTTTTCATGCCTAGTATATGTTGCATGAAATCACTTCATGGGTTATGTTATCATTAGATCTGCTCCAACAAAATTTCAGTTTCTGGCAGCATCCAGATGTCAAAGTGATCACTTAGGTTTCAGTTTGGATACCAATCATGATGGCACTCGTGTGGAAGAAAAGTTTACAATTTGTGTGTTTTGATAAAAGGAAATAAACTGACAAATGTAGAATCCTTCAGGTCTGACTTGATGAACATTGCAATGACCACTCTCAGTTCCAAAATCCTTTCACAAGACAAAGAACATTTCACATCTTTGGTTGTTGATGGCAGTTATGCGGCTTAAGGGAAGTACAAACTTGGAATCAATACAAATCATCAAAAAACTAGGAGGGTCTAGAAAGGCTAAAATCTTTGGAGGATGATAACACAGTAGATGCTCTTAGTAACAGACAAAATATTTCAAACTTACAAAGTAGACACACGGATTGGGATCATCTATCTAGAGATCCTAAGTCTCAGTATTACAACCAATGGATGGATTTTTCATCTCAACAATCAAATATAGGTCGTGTGGAGGAGTGGATTAGAAGCATAGATACAGGGTCTCTTTCTCTTAAAAATGGGGTTTCTTTAAAATAAAATGGATTTACTAATCCTATAGGTATAATAGCTGGTAATTCAAGTGTTGATGTTTCAAAGGTACTTTTGGAGACCAATTTCCAGGATGGTAATTTACCAGAAGAAATGTAGCTAGCCAATAATGCCATTTGGTTGCTAAATGAATTTTCAACTGTGGCTCACATTTCTTGTATTGGTTTGAGAGTAATACCAACTCTTGCACCATTTAATAGCCTTCGTACAATAAATTTGTCAAGAAACTCCATAGTGCGCATTACCTCAGGATCTCTGCCAAAAAAGTCTTCATGTACTGGATTTATCTAGGAACAAAATTACTGCTATTGAAGGACTTCGAGAACTAACTCGGCTGTGTGTGCTTGATCTCTACTATAAAAAGATTTCTCCAATTGGTCATGGTTTGGCTAATTGTACATTAGTAAAGGAGTTATACCTAGTTGGTAACAAGATAAGTGATGTTGAAGGTCTTCATAGATTATTGAAGCTGACAATTTTAGACTTGAGCTTCAACAAAGTAACCACAATGAAAGCGCTTGGTCAGCTTGTAGCCAACTATAATTCTTTACTAGCTCTTAATCTCTTAGGGAATCCAGTACATACAAATGTTGGTGAAGAGCAACTTAGAAAATCAATATCAAGTCTTATTCCTCGCCTTGCATATTTCAACAAGCAACCGATTAAAACAGTTTATGCACGAGAAGTGGTTGTTGATAGTGTGGCTAGGGCTTCTATGGGGAGCACTAGATGGCATTCACGCAATAAGGTTTCAAAGAAGGGAAGTTACGCATATTCAAGTAGTCATAGAAGTGGAGCTCCTTCCACTCGTGGAAGCCATGGCAGCGAAGGAGCAGGTCGTACACATTTCCGGCAGAATAAGCATATTCATGACAAGGGGAAGAGCAAACACAAACATCTACCTTCTAAAAGAACCCCCAGTGCTTCATGTTCTGATATTTAGAAGCTGGGCACTGTAAATTCAGAGTATAGTGGAAGCAAATCTAAGCCATCTGGAAAGCGAATGGGTGATGGTCAACTAAAGAATTCTAAACCAGTTTCATTGAAAGAGGAGCAAGTTTCCATGTATTGGATGAAGCTGAGAGGTATTTGCATGATGCACTATGTGTGCTAGTACAAACTATACAAGATAGCAGAGTGATTCTTGGAGGTGGATGGCCTGAAATGCTCATGGCAAATGAAGATGATGAACTTGGAAGGAGGACACCAGGAAAGAAGTCTCTTGCGATTGATGCTTTTGCTCATGCACTCAGAGCAATTCCAACTATTATAGCAGATAATGCTGGATTGGACAGTGCATATTTAGTTGCATAGCTCCGTGCAGATCATCAAGAGAATGATAATAGTTACATGGAAAAGTTAGAAGCTCGAGTGTCAACGCAAACACCAAATGGCAGAGTATATTAATTCTAGATCCTATTATTCAGGCAGAAAATCAAAACAAGTCCATACAGCTTATATCGCCAAGATATATCTTCTTTTGAGGAGGGTAGTGGAATTTACAATCAAGCGGTTGCTGCTGGATTTATTCATTTATATGGGTTTCCAATCAGAGTTCGAGGCTCCATTTAAGGGTTTAGAGTTATAGTTTGCTTGTAAAAGTAGTTTTGTTTATTGACAGATGTCACTTTTATATTACACTTGTACTCAAAGACTATTTAAAGGGGATTGACTTCCCTATTTTTGAGAAGGCTGGATCCTTAGAAATAGGATATTATAGTTAGCTTAAACAAATAGATATTTAGAATTTAAGGAGAGTCTCTAGAGGAGACAAGGGGAGCTCTTCCTCTCATAAGGAAGAGAGGGGTTGGCAATTTTGGAGTTATGACAGCCCAGTTTTGAGCACTATATGTATAACATAAGATACTCTACAGCTTCAGTGCAGGTTCTACCTTGAATGAGCATGACTATGATTTGTCTCTGTATGTTATGAATTTTATTTCTTATAATTTATCATGTATATGGTCCAGTGAATTCCATTACACTGATTCTTATTTTGAAATGCAATTATCCTTTATACTTTCAAAAAATAGAGGCAGTTTTATTTCATGACTTTATGATCATAGTTACTGAGATATTGAACCTTGTATATTGTTTTATGTTATACAGTTCCTGTGTGATTTCATGTTTATATTATAGCTCTGACTGATATACCAGCCTATTTCATTCATAATTGTGTGACTTTTCCAATTGCCTTGATTTCATACCAGCTTATTTTTCAGTTTGATTTCATTGATTTGCACATTTAAAAAAAAAAAGATTTCCTTAAGCTTGAACCCCTGTAGTCTAGGTTCAACTTTAGGGATAACATCTTCTGGCGTCGTTGCCGGGGACGGAGGACTGAATATATCTTCCCCAAGAAAGAATGACAAAGATCAGGTCCAGCTCTTGATGGTCGATAGGAGCAGGGCATTCGTTTGACTACAGATTTATTCACCGGGTGACTCCATGTTTGAAGAATACAGAGGCGATTTTACAAGATGTCAAAGCGTTTTGAAACTATGTTGGCATAGAGGTTTGCTCCACTCAATTTCTCAGTTGTTCTTGGCTTCCCAAATATAGTACATATCATGGATGAATGGGGAGATTTTCTTCCACAATTTCGAGAAAAGGAAGAGGACAATCTGGCACATCATGTAATAAAATTTCATCAATACATGGATCAGCTGAGTATACATCATGAAGATGTATTGATGAAAATGTTTATGTATTCATTAGATGGTTGTACGAGATAATGGTAAAGAACTCTTCCTCCTTCCAGTATTTCCTCTTTGAAAGATTTTCATGATGCCTTTTATTCATATTGTAAGAAGATTTACCCAGATGAGTGTATTTTTGAGCATTGCTGTAGGGGATATGCATTATATATCCAAGGTTTAGAAGTAGATTCTTCTAGTAGTTGAAGCTGGTGGTTATGCTATGAAGAAGGAAGAAGATCTATTATCTTCCTCTAATTCTGTTTTACAACAAGAAATTTTTCAAAATTCTGATATTAAAGTTGATGATAGCATCATAGAACATAAATCTTCATCTTTAGAAATCAATCAGAATGCTCCATTTTATGATGAAGACATTGAAGTTCTAGATCAGCATCAACCGATTCACTCTGAATATATGCCAATCTATGATGAGTATTCAAATGAAAAAGAGCAGATCCCTACATCAGCTTTTGTTGATTTGAGGAGCAGCCAACGGATGTATGACAACTATGAATCAAATTTTGATGAGGAACAACATTGTGTGGAAATCAACCATCCTGAAGCCGTAGAAGACATTGAGAAGCCATATTTGCAATTCAGTTTGCAGGTAGCTGAAAGTGGCAGCCATTATGAGGAAGAGGATATACATAGATATTTTGATCTTCAGCAAAAGGTATTTCCTTATAGCTTCATTGATCCATTTATTGATTATATGGAATCTTTGAGTAGCTCAAATGTCAGATTGTTTTTATTAAATGAAGGTTGTATTTTCCCTTCTTTTGAAATGAATTTTCATATTCCATGGGCTCCTTTATGCATCATCTCCAGATCAAAAGTTTTACCAGTTAGTCAAATATTTGTATGGCTTCATTGGAAGCATGATTTTACCTAATCAAAAGAAAGCAGATGATTAGAATGGGAGCTGTAAATAAATAAGCTTGATGCTTCAAGCATTTCCTTAAGTTTGTACAGTGTGATCAGATTGTTGTGAAAGGATTATTTCAATTTGCAGAATAGTTTAAAGATTCAGTCAGTAGTTTGTTTTCAAACATTTGTTTTAAGTAGCAGAGATTTGTGATGAAGACTCCAACCCAATGGAAACAACCCACTGGTTTTTCTTATTTTTAAAAGTAGTGAATAGCAGGACAGGGTGTAGTTATCAGAGACGATTTCATTGGAAAGGCACTTGGTCTACTTGTTCTTGGCAGCTCACAGGGAGCATGCCATCCCCAGACAAAGCTAGATGTTATCATCAGATCTGCTCCAACAAAATTTCAGTTTCTGGCAGCATCCAGATGTCAAAGTGATCACTTAGGTTTCAATTTGGATACCAAGATCAGATAGAAAAGCAATCATGATGGCACTCATGTGTAAGAAAAGTTTACAATTTGTGTGTTTTGATAAAAGCAAATAAACTGGAAAATGCAGAATCCTTCAGGTCTGACTTGATGAACATTGCAATGACCACTCTCAGTTCCCAAATCCTTTCACAAGACAAAGAACATTTCTCATCTTTGGATGTTGATGGAAGTTATGTGGCTTAAGGGAATTACAAACTTGGAATCAATACAAATCATCAAAAAAGCAGGAGCGTCTAGAAAGGTTGAAATCTTTGGAGGATGATAACATAGTAGATGCTCTTAGTAACAGAAAAAATATTTCAAACTTACAAAGTAGACACACGGATTGGGATCATCTATCCAGAGATCCTAAGTCTCAGTCTTACAACCAATGGATGGCTTTTTCATCTCAACAATTGAATATAATTCATGTGGAGGAGTGGATTAGCAGCATAGATACAGGGTCTCTTTCTCTTAAAAATGGGGTTTCTTTAAAAGCAAATGGATTTATTAATCCTGCAGGTATAGTAGCTGGTAATTCAGGTGCTGATGTTTCAAAGGTGCTTTTGGAGACTAGTTTCCAGGATGGTAATTTACCAGAAGAAATGCAGCTAGCCAATAATGCCATTCAGTCACTAAATGCATTTTCAACTATGGCTCACATTTCTTGTATTAGTTTGAGAGTAATACCATATCTTGCACCATTTAATAGCCTTCAAACAATAAATTTGTCAGGAAACTACATAGTGCGCATTACCTCAGGATCTCTGCCAAAAAAGTCTTCATGTACTGGATTTATCTAGGAACAAAATTACTGCTATTGAAGGACTTCGAGAACTAACTCGGCTGCATGTGCTTGATCTCTGCTATAACAAGATTTCTCGAATTGGTCATGGTTTGGCTAATTGTACATTAGTAAAGGAGTTATACCTAGCTGGTAACAAGATAAGTGATGTTGAATGTCTTCATAGATTATTGAAGCTGACATTTTAGACTTGAGCTTCAACAAAGTAACCACAATAAAAGCACTTGGTCAGCTTGCAGCCAACTATAATTCTTTGCTGGCTCTTAATCTCTTAGAGAATCCGGTACATACAAATGTTGGTGAATATCAACTTAGAAAATCAATATCAAGTCTTATTCCTCACCTTGCATATTTCAACAAGCAACCGATTAAAACAGTTTATGCACGAGAAGTGGTTGTTGATAGTGTGTCTAGGGATGCTATGGGGAGCACTAGACGGCATCCTCGCAATAAGGTTTCAAAGAAGGGAAGTTGTGCATCTTCAAGTAGTCATAGAAGTGGAGCTCCTTCCACTCGTGGAAGACATGGCAGCGAAGGAGTAGGTCGTACGCGTGTCCGACAGAATAAGCATATTCATGACAAGGGGAAGAGCCGACGGGAACATCTACCTTCTAAAAGAACCCCCAGTGCTTCATGTTCTGATCTTCAGAAGCTGGGCACTTTAAAGTCAGAGTATAGTGGAACCAAATCTAAGACATCTGGAAAGCGAATGGGTGATGGTCAACTAAAGAATTCTAAACCAGTTTCATTGAAAGAGGAGCAAGTTTGCATGTATTGGATGAAGCTGAGAGGTCTTTGCATGATGCACTATGTGTGCTAGTACAAACTGTACAAGATAGCAGAGTGATTCTTGGAGGTGGATGGCCTGAAATGCTCATTGCAAAGCAAGATGATGAACTTGCAAGGAGGACACCAGGAAAGAAGTCTCTTGCGATTGATGCTTTTGCTCATGCACTCAGAGCAATTCCAACTATTATGGCAAATAATGCTGGATTGGACAGTGCAGATTTAGTTGCACAGCTCCGTGCAGATCATCAAGAGAATGATAATAGTTACACAGGAAAGTTAAGAAGCCCGAGTGTCAATGCAAACACCAAATGGCAGAGTATATTAATTCTAGATCCTATTATTCAGGCAAAAAATCAGAACAAGTCCATACAACTTATATCGCCAAGATATATCTTCTTTTGAGGAGGGTAGTGGAATTTACAATCAAGTGGTTGCTGCTGGTTTTATTCATTTATATGGGTTTCCAATCAAAGTTCAAGGCTCCATTTAAGGGTTTAGAGTTATAGTTTGCGTGTAAAAGCAGTTTTGTTTATTGACAGATGTCTCTTTTATATTACACGTGTATTCAAAGACTGTTTAAAGGGCATTGACTTCCCTATTTTTGAGAAGGATAGATCCTTAGAAATAGGATCTTATAGTTAGCTTAAACAAACAGATATTTAGAATTTAAGGAGAGTCTCTAGAGGAGACAAGGGGAGCTCTTCCTCTCATAAGGAAGAGAGGGGTTGGAAATTTTGGAGTTATGACAGCCTAGTTTTGAGCACTATCTGTATAACATAAGATACTCTACAGCTTCAATGCAGGTTCTACCTTGAATGAGCATGACTATGATTTGTCTCTGTATGTTATGAATTTTATTTCTTATAATTTATCATGTATATGGTCCAGTGAATTCCATTACACTGATTCTTATTTTGAAATGCAATTATCCTTTATACTTTCAAAAAACAGAGGTAGTTTTATTTCATGACTTTATGATTGTAGTTACTGATATATTGAACCTTGTATCTTGTTTTATGTTATACAGTTCCTGTATGATTTCATGTTTCTATTATAGATCTGACTGATATACCAGCCTATTTCATTCATAATTGTGTGACTTTTCCAATTGCCTTGATTTCATACCGGCTTATTTTTCAGTTTGATTTCATTGATTTGCACATTTAAAAAAAAAATATTTCCTTAAGCTTGAACCCCTGTAGTCTAGGTTCAACTTTAGGGATAACAGGTTAGATAATTGATTTCAGTACTGGACAATAATACTCATGGATGGTTGAAGGATTCCTGTGATTTTAGAATTTTCATTTTAGTATGTCAGTAGGTTGTAAATTTTTGCTAATGTTGGTGTAAATTCTTGCAACTACTAATGATATTACTACTATATGCTACTTTGGTCCTTTCCATTACCAAAGATATTTTGTTCTCTACTTCAATACTTGGCTTATTGTTTGAAAATGTTTGTGGTATTGTTTATTTTGATGGAACAGTAGAATATATTACTATTTGTGGTGAAAGGTTCTTAGCATTATGGTACAAATCATGTTTCTGTTGTGTTGCAGACAAGGAATAATTCCATTGCATGGGATCCAAGAGAACCTATGAATTTTACTGCAGTATGTGTTCCTCATTCTAACTGATTTGAATTTTATGAGATGACTGTTTGTTTTGGTATAATTATTCCTTCTTGGTAGTTATTAAAATTTGTTAAGTACTCACTGAAAATGTACTTTTTTAATATCTTGTTCAGAATTCACTTCATTGTATAGGACAATGAATTTTTACAGCTGATTTTTACAATGATAGTGTTACAGCTGATTTTACCACACATGGTGGATCACACCTTTATGGCCTTCATTGTCCCTCTGCAGACTCTTTAGACCCCATGGACCATTTTTGTACCTTTGATGTTTCCAAGATCATCCCTAAAAACATGCATTATTTTCTATACATGACATTTAAACCTATTGCTGCGTATATACATGGATATGACCCTCAAAACCGTGTACATCAGGATGTGTGCAAAATGCCAAATAGTTTTGGAGTTTTCCTTGATGTGGATATGATTCACTTGTATCTTGGCCTTCCATATGCATTGATATCGCTCGGATTTGACCTTCCATTACCCCATTGAAGCAATATATAAGGAACCCTTTGAATACATTGAAGAGCAAGAAAACTATAGTCCATTGTTGCCAGATCTTATACTTGAGTCTACATCCCTTTGTCCCTTGGAGCACTTTGTGTTCTTCCCAAGCTTTCCGTTTCTTGTGAGCTTGCTATCGAGAGATGGAGGATTGAAGTGGTGGAGGCCCAGGTGGAGGACTCAGTTTCTTCGGTTCGCAGACGTGCCGACAGAGGTTGTCACTATTGTAATCTCTAATTTATATTAATAGAAATATATTTTCCTATCCAATAATGTGTATTTAAATGAGTATTGAACCTATGGATGGTTTTAAATGCTTATATGTTATTGATTATATATTCTAGAGTAGGTCTAACAACATTATATAACATGATTGTCTTGTTTGCTAAATATTGAGAGAGAAAATTGCTAATACAAGCGAGAGTGGAAAAGCTCAATGGGGATCTACATCAACCATTTGGAATAAGGTATGTTTCAAGATCCTTTAGTGTTAGATGTTTAGTTTCTCTTGCATATGGAAAAGGATTGATTTTTGTGATTACTCTATCTATTGTGGTACCCCAAGTCATAGGAAGTTTTCTCTGTAATAGAATTGGTGACCATACTGGGGAGTTCCTAGTCATTTCCTTTGGGGGTTTTATCAGCATTCAATGTTCTTGAATTTCTCTGATTTATCTATTTCTGAGTCAGGTCTGGGGGAATGTTTTCCTAGTCGTGTCTAATAGGAGTAAATTTTGTCTCAGCTTGTCTGTTTACCTTCTTTTTTATCTTTTTTCTTCCTGTACATGAGTTTTGTCTTCACAGTTGCATGTACATGTGGTTTTTACTAGGATATCCACGTATATACGTAGGTTTCTACACACAGTCATGTATGCCCTAAGTTTTTCCTTTTTGGGGAAGATTAAGTGTTGTTGGGTGTTACAGAGAAAAATTTCTATGGCATGGGGTGCCACAACAGACAGCTTGACTCCAAAAATCAATCCTTTCCAATATGCAATAGAAATTAAATATCTAACACTAAAGGATCATACCTCGTACCTTATTCCGGATGGTTGAAATAGATCCCCGTTGAGCTTTCCAACTTCAGCTTGAATTGATAAATCACTTCCTCAACAACCAGTAAACAAGACAAGCATACTATATATATGGGTGTTAGATCTATTCTAGCATATATAATCAATCTATTCTAGCATATATAATCAACAATGTATAAGCATTTGAAATCATCCATGGATAAAATATTCATTCAAACATACATTATTGGACAAGAAAAATATTTCTATTAATATAAAATCAGATATTACAATGGATACAACCTCTGTCGGCATGTCTGCAAATCAGAGAAACTGAATTCCTCCACTTAGGCCTCCACCACCTCAATCCTCCATCTCTCGATAGAAAGCTCATAAGAAAAAGGAAAGCTTGGGAAGAACACAAAAGTGCTCGAAGGGACAAAGGGATGCAGACTCAAGCACAAGTTCTGGCAACAATGGAATATAGGTTCTTTGCTCTCAATTCTCTCATATGCCTTCAATGTACCAAAGAGTTCCTTATATATATTTTCAAAGGGGTAATGAAAGGTCGAATCCAAGTGATCTCAAGGCATATGGAAGGCCAAGAGTCAAGTGAGCCGGATCCATGTCAAGGAAAACTCCAAAGGGATTTGGATTTTGTACACATTCTGATGTACGCAGTTTTAGTGGTCAAACCCGCGTATATATGTGATTAGGGGTTTAAAAGTCGCGTGTATTAATTTTCACATGTTTTTAGGGATGTTCAAGGAAACATCAAAGGACAAAAAATGGTCCATGGGGTCTAAGGAGTCTGTAGAGAGATAAGGGAAGGCGATACAAGTGTGATTCACATGGATTGGTAAAATCAGCTATAATAGATGCCCCCTAATGTGTGAGGTCAGAGGGGTCATACGATGGCCGAAATAAAGTATAAGTCCATCCCAAAAGTGGAGTGATGAAGGATCCCAAATGGAAGACCAGCCACCCAATCAGCATAGTACAATGATACAACTCTACACATAACTGCAAATACATATAGCAGTCCTGGATACATAAGAGTACAATGGCCATGAATAGGCATGATACAAAATATCACATAAGTGGTCATCGCCATGTACAATATACATAGATCAGAACCTCCATGATGAAGATATACAAAGGATCATGATCTCCATAATGGCTGAAGATATACAATGGATCAAGATCTCCATAACAGCTGGAAATGTCTGACATATAATGGAATTAAGTCGCGAGAGCTGAAATCTCATGAACACTGGCACGATCAAGGAGGTAGCATATAATAGAAGCCACCAATCTGGAAGGTCTTCTACACAAACCGCTATGAGTACATGTCCTACTATGTGAATAGAGGTGTCGAGGTTGAACATAGTAGTCCATTATCTGATTACTGGTCATTGATGTATACCGTTGGCAAATGCGAGATCACCCACTGATAATAAAAATGGGAATCAAGGTACTAGAGTGCAAACTAACAAGTGTGAATAGATGTGTTGAGGTCGAACACTTGAGAGGATCCATCGATTAGGGGACATTGATGTGTTCCCAAATACTATCGATGGCGAAAGAACCTGCCACTGATGACTGCAAGTCTCAAGGAACTCAAAAATGACTCTAGATTCCAATCCCAGAATAAATGATCTGAAGTTGATGGGATGAAATCTGCTAGAAGGAGGGCATTAAGGCATCCCCCATCATCCAACACAAGGTACTCAACAAAGCTATGTAATGTTGAAGGACTCGATTATAAAGTGCATGAACCAGTAACTGTACCAGGAATGGCTGACATGCAAAGTCAAGATAACTGAGGAATGGCCGACTCAGGTTTCAACTTCCTTCAAACAAGAGCATAATGACAAATGGTGATTGAATAAAGGCAGCATAGACTCGATATACAAAACTGGGACATCTTTGTGACACAGGAGGCATCAACAGAGGCTCCATGGGGACTGGAAGCTTAACCAGTCGGTGGAGATAAACTCAGATAAATGAGTATAGCTCCTAAATTCAAACTATAAACCCAACCAACAGATGTGATATATAGTGCTCTGTTCGAAGGCGACATGACTCAACAGCTACCAAAAGATAACATCTTTCCTTGTCTGACTTTTTGGTTTTTTGATTTTTTTTTGGACTTTTTCAAATATTTAAAAAGCTTGAAAAAGAATAAAATGGCTTTATAGTTACAGACTAGGAGGATATGAGTGTCATAGGGGAAAACAAACTAGTTCCAAGTAGTGGAACATACCTATACTCAATGTAAGGATACATGTGTAGGATAGTGACACTCGGGGGAAAATCCCCTCCTGGTAAAAATAGGGAATCAAGCTGCAAAGGATATATGAAATGGCTCTACATGGCTAGACATGAGACAAGCTTGGGATATATGGCTGAAACTCAATGTCAGGGAAGCTGGCATAAGGCTCAATAAGGCAGGAAAATCTCATGATAATGCAATTACAACTTGACATAAGGGAGTCCTGAGGGAAATAGGCCAGTAAAAGATAAAGAGGAGTATGAGGCTCTTACGAAATGTCATGGCAATACTATACAACAGACTCCCACACCCTAAGGGACAAAATGTCAACATGGGAACCAAATGCAAATAAGGCGCTAACTAGGGTACCCATGTAATTTCAAGCTCTACCACTCATATCATGCCACTTCTAAAACAGCAAGAAGGTTTTGTGACATAATAGAGTGGGTTCATACCTAAGGCAATAATGAAACGGTCATAAGGTCATGCAAAATGCAAACAGTGATGAAACCTAACCTATATGCTAGTTTAGACATGATCCCTGAGATCGGCATGAATGATTCAATCCAACGGCTAAAATGAAACTCAAAAAGGTTTCCTACATCATAAATTAGGTTAAAAAGCGGTCCAAAATGATTAGAAATGGTCCAAACTATAGGAAAGTGGGTAAAATTTTTCAAAAATTTGAAAAATTTCTATAAATAGTAAAAAATTCAAAACATTATAAAACATTTGAAATTTTTACCCAATTGAGCTCATATTTTCAACAATGAATTCCAGGAGATCCAGCTGGCGAAATCCACTACCATTTCTTCCAGGTACTTACCCATGCTCTTCTCTTCCATTTTGATACAATTTTTGTCAAATTCCATGGTGATTTTGGATTTCTAGGCCAATCCAAAATAGGCGCTGCGGCCCATGTAGAAATCGAGGGTTTTTCCACGTATAGGGATAGATATACACGAAAAATTCCCTCACAGTTGTGTACATACGCGGCTGTTTGGAAAATAGTCACGTATGCGGCTGGACGTGAGGTTTTTTAAGTGTTCTAATAGGTAAACTTCCAATTTTTTGTGCACAATGGTCCTATAATGGAGAGAACGTGAACATGGTGATGTAGAAGAGGTAGTATGGGATGATCTAATGGCTCAACAAGCGCTACTTGCATGTGGGCTCTACAAATTTTGGTGTCTTAGTGGCTTAAGGGCCATACCAAGACTATTGCAGATGCTAGTGGACTACTAGGACCCAGACTCAGAGTCATTCCAGATAGATGGGCTGTCCCTCACCATAGAGGTGGAGGACATATACTTTATTACTAGACTTTCTCGATGGGGGGAAGTAGTGAAACTATGTTCTCATGGGCCCGGAGGTGGCCTGACTATAGATGAGTACATTGCAGTGTACTGCTATCTAGACATGGAGAAGGTGGGGAGTCAAATCCCAACTAACTCCATACAGGTGCTTGGCCTAAAGGCCATCCTACTGACATTGGGTAGGATAGCAGGCTTGGCTTCACTCCACCAGGCCTTGCAGCCTCTGATGTTCTATGCAGTGCAGTGCATGAGAACCATGGTATATGACTGGATCACTACACTACTGAGCAACATGAAACATCAGCTCAGTGAGTGTAAGATGTGTAGAGTGCGAAACTTTGGTTTCAGCAGTATACTGAGAATGTTTTTATTCGAACATGTTCCAGGATTGAGCCCTAGATTTTATGTTCCTCTACATGGGGTTTGAGATCTGTCCCAACGACATTAGGCAGATGCGATGTGCAGACTGGGGGGAGGTAGGGTGTCCAACCCCTATCCAGCTGATTTATTTCCATGGTGGCAATAACAGATAGTTGCCATTGATGAATACCCCTATGCAGGGATATATTTCCTAGGGGACTCGGACATGCCGCTACCACCAGGATCGACATACGGTGACATAGGTAACGAATCTCGACCCTCTCTTCAAATTTTTGAATTATTTAATTTTTTTGTGTTTTCTGATTATATGGAATCAAAAGACATATTTTTTGGGTGACAATACATAGTGACATCTACCATATTCATGCATATGTGGGACCACGATGGCCTGAAGGCTTCCCTCATCATAGATGGAGGGGAAGAGGAGATGATATCATGGGTGTGTGTTGTAAAGGAAAGTGTCCTATGGCTAGGGTTTAAGAGGCCATCAACGTACTGGGGTTGAAAGAGAGATGTACAATGTTCAGCAAGTATATATAAACAATATTCAGCGATGAGAAAGGTCCACACCTGAATAACTGAAGGTTGGTCCAAGCTTTCTCTTCAATCCTCTTCTTGCTCCTCTCGCTCCAAGAGACCTGCAAAACAAGTTATACCTTCCTCAAGCCATTATGACCACATATAAGACAATGATAATCAAATAAATATGAAACAATGATCTGAACAACATCATCATATGATCATAAACAGAGATTCAATCACACATTGAACAATGATTTGGGAAGAAGAAGGACATCACATCTTTATTAATCTTGAAAACAAGTACAAGTATACCTTCTCTTCAAGTTTGGCACCTCACGAAACCTTGATCTGGTTCTACTACTTCTCTTCTCCAAAGAATTCAGCCTCCAAGCTCTGCAACACTAAGGGAAGACCTCCAGGGAAAAGGTGTAGGCAAAGAGAGTTCCAATTCCTCCAGCATAACAATGCATAAATTCCAAGTCCCCTCTCATGGCCTTTCCTACCTATATTTATATGGGTGAAATAAAGTAGTTTGAAGGTTAGAGAAGTTACAGCAGTTAAGAAAATCTAGTTACATAACATAACTAATCTCCAGTTAACGCATGTTTTAATATTTAAGTGCTAAGAGGCACATTCGCGGGTCTGCAGTAGAGCAACCCACGAATGATGCGCGACTATATAGAAGAGCAACCCGCGAATACAAGGATTCAGGACTTGCTACAAGGGAGACTCGCGAGTGATGCACGATTTTTCAATATAGAGAGTCGCGCATACATCCTAACATGGAAAATGTGGCAAAGTAATTAGCTGGATAGAGGCAGAATGTATTTCTTAATAAGCCAAGCTATAATATTCTAGGCAAACCTCAATCCATAAGTGTCCTTTTGTGTGCCAACATAAGGAAAGTTGACACTCGGATGGAGAAGTGCCATTCTGGTGTATAACAGATGCCCCCTAATGTGTGAGGTTAGAGGGGAAGACGATAGCCGAAATACATTATAAAGGAAACAGCTGAGTATGGAGAGAGAGCAGAGAATCCAAGATCAAAAGCTCAAGTGAAGGTACCTGAAAGAGAGATAAATGTCAAAAAACTGATCTCTGGGACATACACGTCCATATACAAAACATCGCCATAAAGATACAGGAGGATCCAACATATGTATAACTGATGAAACTATCATGGTCGCTCAATATGAAAAAAGGCACCATATCAAATCTAAAGGAGCCATGGACACAAATGAACAAGGTGGATCCATGCTCAACAATCGATCATAGCCACAAAAATACAAGGTGGATCTATGTCTCAGCAAAATATCATATGAAGTATAACAAGGTCTTGTGCAACTTAGGCAATAGCAAAAGATGACAATGCTACTGTCGGCCCAAGGTCTTCAATCCAAACCGCCCAAAAAAGGTACGAATCCTAACCATGCGAATAGAGGAGCTGAAGTCAAACATGGAGGAAACCGTTTGATTACCGGTCAATAATGAAAACCGTTAATAAACGCGAGGGAAACCACCATTAATGAAAATGGTTCCCAAGGTACCTAGTACATTCTAACAAGTGATTACAAGGACTTGAAGTCGAACACTTGAAAAATCCATCGAGTAGGAGACATTAAGGTATCCCCACTACCCAATAGCGAGGGAAATTGCCATTGAGGACAACAATTCCCAAGGTACTGTCATAAAACTCTAAATCTCGTCCCCAGAGCAAGATGTGTTGCAGTCGATAGGAAGAGATCCGTTGGAAGGAAGGCATTAAGGCATCCTTCATCATCCAACATGAGGTAAGTCAAAGACTAATTGGATCTGAAAATAGTACTGAATTTCACAAAAAGGACCGCTGAAGACATGATGTAATGAACTGATACCAGGGAATGGCTGACACAAAAGGTCAAGGAAACTGCAGAATGGCCGACAAAGGTTTAATCCTTGAACAGTGAGCATGACACAAAAGTGACTTAGGCAGCTTTTGACACAAAATAGGACCAACGAAACAAATCTACAATGTAGGAGACATTGACAGATTCCCCATATAATTGGAAAAAAGACCAACTGGAGGAGTAAGAAACTATGTATCGAGATAAGGTCAAAATACTAGGACCCAACTGTTGATAGAATCAAAACTGGTGCTTTGTTCAAGGAAACAAGACTTGCTACCATGATGTAAAAAGACATGGAAATAAACCTTCCCCTTCCCTTCTTTCTTGTAAAGGTTTAACAAGTCCAAGAAAGCAAACTCGGGACCATCTTCATTTTTTGACAAGCTCGAAGAAAATAAAGAAGAATGCTTGATAAGGCACTGATTCGTGGATTTTACGAGCCCGAACTAGTACATGCTCGATGATGTTTTCATAGTTTAGAGAGTCTTAAAACTCCAAAGAAGACTCCAGTGGGGTCCTTTTTCATACAAATTAGTCTCCTGAGGCCGAAAAAGTATAAAACAAACAACAGAAGAACTCTCTTAACTTCCGAAGAAGAAAAGGCGCACCTTTTTTGTAATTAGTCAGGAAGGTCCGAAAAAGGTTAAATTACCACCTACCCAACTCTCCTTCAAAAGCGGCATATACAGCCTGAGTTTTACGAGTGTGAAGGAAGGCAAGATCACTTGGAAAGATCCATTTGGTTACGAGAAATGGGGCTTACAACAATAAACTCGGTGCTTTGTTCTTTAGGGTTTAACGAGCATGACAAAGACATAAAGTACACTCAGAATCTTTTTCATGTTTTGGTCCAGAGCACGAAAAAGAGAAAACTAAGCTCATACTGGGGGTTCCTTTTCCGTAAGTTTAGTCCCTCAGGTCCGGAAAAGAGATAAACCTATGCTTGAGAATACTCTTCTCAATTCAGTAGAAAAGAGAGGGATCCTTTCTCATATTATTCCACATGGTCCGAGAAAGAGATAACCTACCACCAATGTGGATGCCCATTCATATATTCTTAACGAGCCTGAACGGACAAGTTTACTCGGTAGTCAAGTCTATTTTGAGGAGTCAGACCTAGGCCTAAAGAAACTCATAATCTTTCCCGTGAAGTTTTAATGAGTCTGGAAAAGTCAACTCGCGGCCTCCTTATTGTTTTTAACGAGCTTGAAGGAGAGCAGAAAGAATGCTCTAAATGCGAGAAGACGAGTGTCATAAGCAGGCGAAACTAGTTCCAAGCGCAAGGAACAAACCTATGCATAATGCAAGGAAAGTGAGCAAGATAAGGACACTCGGGGAAGGTCTCCTCGGGGTAAAGGGTGTCAAGTTGCAAAGGATAAATGATACAAGGCTAAGCGGCGATGAGAACAAAGATGAGGGCTTATACAATGAGCTAAAAGCGTGGAAGCCGGCATCGGGCTCATAAGTGCGAGCAGGGCACATGCAAATGCAATTACAGCTTGAAGAACAAGGTGAGGCCCATAAACAGTTGCGAATCCAACTAATAATCCTGTCTCCAAGAAACAACAACATCAGAAGAAACGATCCGATGCGGGTCACTTTGGCAGAAACACTTGTGACTTTGCTATCTTCTACAAAAGGAAAAGTCAAGGCAGAATCAACCGAAGAATATTCTATAGGACCAAGGCTCGAGGGTTTATAATCAATAAGATCAACCTCAAAAGAGAAGCGAAAATCAACAAGGGAGATAGAGTTTGTAGGAACAAACTCAAAATCACAGGAGTTGAGAAATTCATAATAAAAAATCAAACTCATCAGCATCACTGACTTGCTTTTCAAATGAAGAATCAAAAGACTCAACAAAAACCAACATAAGAAAAAGGGAAGGCTTACTAAGCAAATCAGGTTTAGACTTAATCACAACTGAAAAAGAAGGTCAGACTGTATCAAAGACTCCAGGAAGACTTCATCTAAAGGGAGGAAATCATCCGAGATAGGACACATATCTGAACTTTCAAATTTATGGACAGAGTGGAGAGAAGGCTCTACCATCTGTATAGGATGACTCACCCGATCAACTGCTGGCACCAAGTCCTGAGAAGGTAAGCATGAAAAAAGAGGCTGCCTCTCAGTAGCAATTGAACACAAATGAAAAGAAGCCACATAGTTCACCTGTGGCGGAGTAGTGTCTACAGAAACACTGGGAATCAACAAAGGAAAGACTTGGTCTCTAGTTGGGTCAGGAGACGGATCAAGAAAATCCAACTGATCGATAGTGACAATTTCTTCGCCATGATTAAAGTACATCACACGAAAGAATGTTGACACTACAGCTTGCATGGCATAGAAATAATCACGTCCAAGGAGCATGTTAAAGTCCAAGGGGTCTTCTATCACCATGAAGTCAACTAAGACGGTCTTCCCACCCAAAGTAACAGGTGTTTGAGAAAGAATTCCCAAGGCTATACAATTTCTTCTATCAAATGCCAGTAACTGACTAGCCATCGACACAAGGATGGGAGATCCCATACCTCGCCAAGCACGAGCAGACAAAATACTAACTGAGGCTCCTTCATCAACAATGCAGTGAGCAATTGTATAGGGTTCAACTTTGACCTTTATCTGGAAAGGTGCATGGGAAGGAAGGCGCGGCTCAACTAGGCTATCCCAATCAAAGGAAGCAATCTGAGAGCTTGGTGGGGGTTGATCTGAAACAAGTTCAGTGCCCCCTTGTTCAGTAAGATCTGAACTGGCAGTGAAGAAAATGTGGCTAGTAGACACTTCACTCTCCAAAGGAAGAGTGGGATTGATCAATACTGGAATCGATTCAACCGCTTCATCAAATTCACTCTCTGAAGGGAGAGTGGGATTGACCAAAGATGGCATTGGTTCAATCACATGAGGAGCACTCTCCGAAAGAAGAGTGGGATCGACCAAATCTAATATTTGTTCGACCACTTGATCAACCAAAGGTTGAGTAGGTTGTTGAGAAACTATAGGGTGTTTAGAAGAACGAAATCCATGAGTCTTGGACCACACTCTTCGCACCTCTGGGATAGCAGGGCACAGATGAGTAAGATGATCTCCCTTGCATAACACACAAGGGAACTTAATATGATGCTTCGAACGACTAGTTTTATCAACGGTATCAGCATGACTAGCAGTGGATGACAGCTTGCTCTCAACATGACCTGCAGAGGGTGAGAGTTTTCCCCCAGTGTGAACAACAGAGGCTGGGTGACTAGGTCCAACCTCACTAAGAGAGGTTGGTTGTTGAGAAACTCCATAATGTTAAAAAATGGGATGACCATGAATCCAAAATTTTTGCACCTCCGCAATAGAAGGGAATTTATAAGTAAGGTGGTCTCCCTCACAAAGTTTACAAGGAAACTTGAGCTTGTGTTTTGAACGGGTAGACTTGTCAACAGTGTCAACATGACTCACAGTGGTTGACGGGTTGTCCTCAGCTTGAAACACAGAGGCTAAAATACTGCCCCCAGCGTGACTGGCAGAGGCTGAGAGACTAGGTCCAACTTGACTTGCAGAGGTAGGATGGGCACCATCAACATGAAAAGCAGAGGTTGAATGGTTAGGATCAACATGATTTGCAGCAGTTGAGTGTGTGCCCCCAGCTTGAGCAACAGAGGCTGGGTGAACGGATCCAACTTGAACAACAGAGGTTGGATGGGGAGGTTCAACTTGAAAACCAGAGGTTGAAACAATGTACTCAGCGTGAACACCAGAGGCTAAGTGACAGGATCCGACATGACCTGGCGAGGTTGGAAGGATCCCACCAGCGTGAACACCAAAGGCTGGATGGATGGATCCAACTTGAACAATAGAGGTTGGATGGGAAGGTTCAACTTGAAAACCAGTGGTTGAATGGATGCACTCAGCTTGAACACCGGAGGTTGAGTGATAGGATTCTACATGACCTAAAAAGGTTGGAAGGATCCCACCAGCTTGATCACCAGAGGCTGGATGGATGGATCCAACTTGAACAACAGAGGTTGGATGGGAAGGTTCAACTTGAAAACCAGCGGTTGAATGGATGCACTCAGCTTGACCACCAGAGGTTGAGTGACAGGATCCGACATGACCTGAAAAGGTTGGAAGGATCCCACCAGCTTGATCACCAGAGGCTGGATGGATGGATCCAACTTGAACAACAAAGGTTGGATGGGAAGGTTCAACTTGAAAACCAGTGGTTGAACGGATGCACTCAATGTGAACACCATAGGTTGAGTCACAGGATCCGACATGAACTGAAAAGGTTGGAAGGATCCCACCAGCTTGATCACCAGAGGCTGGATGGATGGATCCAACTTGAACAACAGAGGTTGGATGGGAAGGTTCAACTTGAAAACCAGCGGTTGAATGGATGCACTCAGCTTGACCACCAGAGGTTGAGTGACAGGATCCGACATGACCTGAAAAGGTTGGAAGGATCCCACCAGCTTGATCACCAGAGGCTGGATGGATGGATCCAACTTGAACAACAAAGGTTGGATGGGAAGGTTCAACTTGAAAACCAGTGGTTGAACGGATGCACTCAATGTGAACACCATAGGTTGAGTCACAGGATCCGACATGAACTGAAAAGGTTGGAAGGATCCCACCAGCTTGATCACCAGAGGCTGGATGGATGGATCCAACTTGAACAACAGAGGTTGGATGGGAAGGTTCAACTTGAAAACCAGCAGTTGAACGGATGCACTGAACGTGAATACCAGAGGTTGAGTGACTAGATCCAACATGACCTACAGTGGTTGGATGGGTGCCCCCAGCCTGAACAACCGAGGCTGGGTGGTGAGGTTCAACTTGACTTGTAGAGGTTGAATGGGTGCCCCCTTGCTTATGTGCTTTCTTCCTATTCCTCCTTCTTTTACTCCTTTTAGACTGCCGGTTACTAGTATCAGTACTTTCACCGTGTGAGGTAGAAGGAGGAGGAGAACTAACTACAGGTGAAGGGGAGACAGTGTTTTGATGCCCTTGATATAAGGTGCTTACTTGAGAAGCATCAGGAGCATTCAGGACAGTTGGAGTGGAAAACAACCACACCGGTAGCCCTAGGGTGAATCCCGGAAGATTCAGGGTGGCCATCAAGGGAACACCAACATTCCCTGTGAGAGGAATAGGACAAGGAGCTCCCATCATGGGGATCTCTTGGTTGGTGTTCAAAGGGGTGTTAGCCATAGATTCAAAACAAGAGACAAAGTCTAAGGTTGATGGTCAACCAAAATTACAAAGCAGACACCTAAAGGCCCACTAAGTACAGACAAACCACATAGCACTCACTAAAAAATTCCTAAAGCCCAAACAGACAAACATGTATAAGATGTACTTTCTAGAAGAAAGCTGATAGACAGTTACTTGGCGTCCTTGAGGTGGTTCTCAGGCATGAGCGGAGGAATCACCCACCACCCTCCTGCACTTTCCACAAGGGTTACCTTCCAAGCCCGTCCAAGGTCAACCAGAAATAACCTTCCGGTGTACCTATGTATGAACCCTAGATGTCAAGAGACTAAAGGCTACCTTGGCAATACCAACAGTCTGGGGGGACATTCGCAAGCCGGACTCGTACGCATGGGCAGGGTAGCTGAGCCCGAAAATTTGTCTAGGACAGAATCCCCAAATGTGCAAAAGTCCTGAGTTACGCTTTGACAAGGATTCAGAGGGTTATCTCCTCTGTCCAAGCCTCCACGCGGCCTCGTGCTTAACTCCCGTTTGAGAGGAGCTTCCCAGATACAGTGATAAAGTCAAGGATTTACCTAGTGAAAGGTCCACTACGTCTAAAATTTTAACACTTGTGGGGAGTTAAAACTCCCTAGCCCACAAGTCTAGCCTAAGCTAGTTGGTGTATGACCCTATAAAATAAAACTTACTAGTAATTTTTAAAATTATATCGTTTATTTTAAGGGTTGTTTTTTACTCAGAGGGTAAATGGCATGAAACTGATGTGGTGTTTTTGACTCAAAAAATGAAAGCAAAATGACTAAGCAAAGAGAAATGAGATGCAAAGAAGCAAATAGCTATTCTCTTTATATTTTCAAATAACTTGAAAGCCATTATGACCACATATAAGACAATGATAATCAAATGAATATGAAACAATGATCTAAACAACATCATCATATGATCATAAACAGAGATTCAATCACACATTGAAAAATGATTTGGGAAGAAGAAGGACATCACATCTTTATTAATCTTGAAAACAAGTACAAGTATACCTTCTCTTCAAGTTTGGCACCTCACAAAACCTTGATCTGGTTCTGCTGCTTCTCTTCTCCAAAGAACTCAGCCTCCAAGCTCTGCAACACTAAGGGAAGACCTCCAGGGCAAAGGTGTAGGCAAAGAGAGTCCCAATTTTTCCAGCATAACAATGCATAAATTCCAAGTCCCCTCTCATGGCCTTTCCTACCTATATTTATATGGGTGAAATAAGGTATTTCGAAGGTTAGAGAAGTTACAGCAGTTAAGGAAATCCAGTTACATAACATAACTAATCTCCAGTTAATGCATGTTTTAATATTTAAATGCTAAGAGGCACATTCGCGGGTCTACAGTAGAGAAACCCGCGAATGATGCGCGACTATATAGAAGAGCAACCCGCGAATACAAGGATTCATGACTTGCTACAAGGGAGACTCACGAGTGATGCATGAGTTGTCAATATAGAGAGTCGCGCATACATCCTAACATGGCAAATGTGGTAAAGTAATTAGCTGGATAGAGGCAGAATGTATTTCATAATAAGCCAAGCTATAGTATTCTAGGAAAACCTCAATCCATAAGTGTCCTTTTGTGTGCCAACATAAGGAAAGTTGACACTCGGACGGAGAAGTGCCATTCTGGTGTATAACAGTGTGGATGCGGAGAGGACGCTCCAAAGCATTCATACCAACTTTGTGAGGCTGACAAACAGAGTTCCCATGGCACAAGTGGAGGACTTGCTTGAGGCTATGCAGCACCAAGTGGTGGGTGTACCATGAGCATGGGTGTGATTATTCCAATGGCTAGCTAGAGCTGTAGTGACATTGCATGATCACAACCCCCCTCCTCCTCCACAGGCTTAGAGTCCTGGGAGTGATACATTTTGTATTACTGTGTATTATATTTTGGTGGCTCGAGAGCCCCATTTTTGTACTATGACACTATGTATTACCACATTTTGGATTTATATAAAAACTTTATGATGATTGGTTTATTTATTTACATGTGTAAAAATTTGTGTTTGTGATGAATTTATTGTGTATGAAACAAATATCAATCTAACACGTACTTAGCATATGAGTCAGCAACTTGATTATTAATTCTTGGGATATGTAAGTATGTTATATTGTCAAATTGTCGTTCTAATAATCTCACACGTAAGAATCTTCTTAATAACATCGGATCTCTAACATGGTATAGACCATTAAGCTGTGACACTACTAACTCCGAATCAAGACGTACCTCAAGACAGAGAACACCATGCAAAATGGCATCCCGTAGAAGCTCAATAACGACACTATATTTAGCAACATTGTTGGAAGATGGTTGTAGACATATGCCTCCTGAAGACAATACCTGACCCATAGGAGTATAAATCACCCAAGCAGTAGAGGCTGAGTGTTGAGTGTGACGGCTCACACCATTCATGAATCCTATGAAGGTGGAAGATTCCATTGACATCTCCCAAAAGAAATAGAAACTAATCACAAGCCCGATACCGTAAGAAAAAGACCTACCTATGCAAAACTGTACAATAATATACAATAAACAGCCTTGGCTGAAAATCATGCATAGAACTTTTTGAGATAGAGCCCATTCCTAGGCTCCGCCGAGGCCGTTCCCTCATAATACACTAACTCATAACTGCCCTACTCTAACACATGTTTGACTACGTAAGGACCATGCCACAAGGGGTTAAACCTTCCTACCCCCAAGGGTTCTTTCAGTTGATCCCACAAAAGGACCAAGTCTCCCTCACTAAACCTCCTTGGAAGGATAGAATTATTGTATTGGACCTTTATGCGACAGTTATTTACTTCTAGAGCCACCAAGGCATCTCAACACTGCTCGTCAAGTTGCTCAAGGTGGACCAAATGCTTCTCCAATGGTGAAGTGTCTGGTAAGAGCTCTATGGCTAGCTTCAAAGAAGGAATCTCACATTCAACTGGCAATAGCGACTCCACTCCATGTACAAGTTGATATGGAGAAAAACCCATGGAAGTCTTAACAGTAGTTCGATACGTCCACAAAGCAGGATATACCATAATGTGCCAATTATTCTTGCTTTGTGCGATGGTTCGTTGGAGAATGGATTTGAGTGATTTATTCACTGCTTCTAATTGTCCATTCACTTGAGGGTAGTAAGAGGAGGAATGCTCTTGTTTGTACCCTAACTTTGATGCCAACTCTTCCATGATATGATTCTGAAAGTGCGAGCCATGGTCAGTGACAAGCTCTTTCGAAATCCCGAACCGAGTAATAATCTAGTTGAATACGAAGTGTGTGGCTGTCTCACCATTGGATTTAACTATAGGCATAGCCTCAACCCATTTCATGAAGTAATCAACATCCACTATGATATGATGATGCACCCTAGTTGAAGCGGTGTTGCAATACATAAAATCAAGCCCCCACTTAGTGATGGGACCGATGGTGATGATGGGATGTA
>LPNX010112326.1:1262887-1296151 GCA_001517045.1 Pseudotsuga menziesii | reverse complement strand
TCAAAATTCTCACTGACCATTCGACTTTGAAATATCTGGTCAATAAGCCTATGTTGGGGGGGGGAGATATGTCACTGGCTACTTCTCTTTCAGGAGTTTGATATTAAAATAATTGTGAAGCCAAGATGCCTGAATGTTGGTCCTGATCATCTGTCTCGCATTGAAACAGGAGAAGATCCCACCAATATTGATGATGGATTTCCTAATGCACAGTTGTTTCGAGTTGATATTGAAGATGACCATTATATACCAATAATTTAGTTCTTGGCAACCAGAGTTGCGCTAGAGGAAATGTCAACACATGAGAAGAAGCAATTGGTCGTGAAGGCTTTGTATTTCCAGTTTATCGCCAGACCCGATGAGATCCTGCGACGGTGCGTTCTACCTCATGAACAAGGGAAAATTCTGGCAGAAGCACAGGCAGGAGTTGCGGGTGGACATTATGGAGGATGGGATGCTATGCGTAAGGTAATACATGCCAGGATATGGTGGCATACTTTGCATAATGATGCTACAGACTATGCATGGAGTTGCGATGTCTATCAATGCGTCGGGAAACCATCGCAACGAGATGAGATGCCGCTTGTACCGCAGGTAACTTTACAACCTTTTGATAAATGGGCGGTGGACTTTGTGGGTCCAATCAACCCTCTAGGAAATAGAATAGGAGCGCGAAACATCATCATCATGATGGACGATCTGATAAGGTGGGTGGAGGCCGCACCAATTGTGGATTACACCACTACGACAGAAGCAAAGTTCATCTTTGAAAATATTGTGACCTAGTTTGGATGCCCTAGGATACTGATGAGCGACCAGGGTAGTCATTTTATCAACCACACAATAAAAGAACTGATGGAGGAGTTGCAGGTATAGCATAAGAATAGTACCCCATATCATCCATAGGAAAATGAAACTATAGAAGCCTTCAAATAAATCTTGGAAACTGCGATGACAAAGGTATGTAATGCTAATCGCAATGACTAGGATTTAAATATTCCTGCAGTTCTGTGGGAATATCGTACCACTTGCAAGAGGATGACGGGGAAGACGTTCAAATTAGTATATGGGAAAGAGGTAGTCATGCCTATGGAGTACATTATTCCTAGTCTATGCATTGCAACAACAACTGGCATGGCCGATGAAGCAGCACTTGAGGAGCGAGAAACACAGCTAGTCCAACTATAAGAGGACCACTTCATCGCAGGATTCCAACAGCATGTCGAGAAGGATTGACAGAAGGCATGGCATGGCCGCCACATTAAGAGCAAACAATTTTCACAAGGAGATTTGATGTTTTTATATGACAGCAAGTTCATAAATAATATAGGTAAGTTACAGATGCACTGGCTAGGACCGCATCTCATTCATTCCATTACTTTTGGAGGTGTAGTTCAATTGTAGCAGTTAGATGGAGCGGTGTTGCTGAAGCTCATGAACGTTAGCCGCTTGAATCTCTATTGGATAGGGGTGGAGGTGCACACTACTTGAAGCACTACACAATAAAAAAAAAGGATAGATAGAGGACAAAAGGGTGCGCTAGGAGGAAGTGGATGCACACGTGTAGGAGTCAGTAGCGTAGTTAGATAGAGAGACCACGACAGTCATAGGGTTGCAATTGGGTCAAATCAACAATAAATGTAGATAGTTAAGGGTGATTCCATGAAGATGGGTAACACTTTTTGGCCAAATTTGGCGATGAAAACCTGATTTTTTACTCATGTACTAGAGAGAAGCCCTGAAAACGCATATATGCCATGTGAATTTTGACTTGCAGTAAAAAAACAAATTGTAGAATATTATGTTGGCTTCATAGTGATATTTTTTTTAAAATATTCCGATGTCATTTAATGTGTGAATTTTTGCATTTAATGAACTGTGTGACCTTAAAAATTTGAAGAAGCTAATAAGTGGCTCGTGTCCACGTAGAGTAATTCAATCTTGCATTAATAATTTAAAAAAAATAAATATATGAGCATGATCTACATAAAATGCAGTGTGATGTGCATATTTTTTTGTTAATTTTTTTTGCATTATACAATTATTTATTATTTTTCGAAAGTGACCACATTCGATTTCAGCATTGTTTTAAACACATATTTGTCCACGTAAAGGACTTTTTTCTATTTTTTCAAAAATAGAAAAACCAAAGATACCCTTTTGAAGAGGACACGTCGATATGTGATGTGTGCATTTTTAAGAATTTTTTGGCTGTGTATTTTTAACTCTGCGGATTTTTCTTTGAGCTGCTTCGAAGTTGCAGTGTGGTTTTCTAAGTATAAGTTTTAGAAGTAATTAAAAAATAAATATCATATGAATGCCAAAATGCATGTATGATACGTCAATGGATAGAAGATTCGTTGGTGAATCTATCGGTATCAACTCCGCTCAGTTATGTGCTAGGAATGGCAGGGTTTACACCTCTGCAAGGCACATGAAATTTTCCATTTGTTTGAATGGGGGCTAAGTCTATTTTTTTAAGCTCTCGACTGAGGTATGAACCTCGACCGAGGTATTTAAATACCTCAGTCGAGGTATTTAAATACCTCGGTCGAGGGTTTTTAAAGCCCGCAATACCTCGGTCGAGGTATTTAAATACCTCGATCGAGGTATTTAAATACCTCAGTCGAGGGCTTAACAAGCCCTCGGTCGAGATATTAAGACCTCGGTCGAGGGCTTAACAAGACCTCGACCGAGGTGCATTTTTCTGTTTTTGCCGAAATGCTCTTGCCAAAAAGTGTTACCCAGGTCCGTGGAATCACCCTTAAGAGAAATTATTCGGCGGCGCTCATTGAAGCGATGCTAATTTATGGTCGATCCTATGATTAGCATGCTATTATCGCCGATAGATTCGGGTCGTTAATGTAGGATTTGGTCATGATGGCTATGATGGATTTGGAAATGATTACGCTGGGCCTGTCATTTTTCTATAAAAAGGTGAGCAATGCGAGATGAAGGTGTCATTGTGTTCAGTTGAGTTGAGTAAAGTGCAGAGCTGAGAGAGTTGAATAATTGTGAGCGACAGCTAGAGTGTAAGATTGGGGTGTGTTCGATTTCCTAGTAAAGTTTGTGCGGCATGCTGAGCAACCCTGAGACTATGGAGATTTCAAGCGAGCAGGAGTCACCCGTCCATCCCACTACTATAGTGGAAGAATTCATGAATATATCGGTTGGATCATATTCAATCCCCCGTGGCAAGCGGAAGGCTCAGAAGCTAGGATCAATGCCGCCGTAGAAGAGGCATATGCGCACTTCCATTAGGCCGCAAGGGGAGGGAAATACGCAGACATGGACATTTATTTTGGGAGTTGTGGAGTCTGCGGCACCCAGGGGATTTTCCATAAATGATATACCCAAATATGTCACTCCTATGTGACTTGGTGCAAAGCCCCAATAGTTAACAAAAAATCAGAAGTATCAGCCAAAAACACTGCCACTTCCGAAAGGGATGACGTGCACTGTGGACATTATCCCCACCTTGATCAAGATGAAGTACAAGGACCATGACTTGTTGCTACTGAAGGAAGTAGTGGATGAGCCCTACGTATCCTTTCCTTCGGTTCCAAGCACACCCATCGAGTGTATTCTGCACCCGTGGGTGCAAGGATTGAATAAATATGGGTTGTTGGGGATTATCAACATGCCCCACTTTGGACGATTGAATGAAGTGATTGCATGCATCAAACAACCATTGCCGTTTTTTCATGGTGGGAAATTGTGGTAGGATACCCCAATTGTGGTTACGGTGGACATGATTTCAGAGATCATGGGGCTTCCAAAAGACTGGGACAGACCCCGCCCAATATATCATAGGAAGAGACAATAACAAGAAGCTTTCCTAGCAACTGAAGGAGAGATATGGATTGCAGCAGGATGGCTGTGCATACTGCATTGGCAACATCAATAAGCAGGAGGTGCGTATTGGCGCCCGTATCTTAGCTAGTAAAATTGTCTGGAAGAATATCCCAGTCCAATGCAATTCAAGGGTGATTGTTTGTGTGCAGCAGTGTGCCGAGGGAGTCTAAATGAAATTACACCAAAGTAGGTTGTGGAGAAGAAGACTTCCATCGAGGCAATCGTGACACAGTTTGAAGTGATCGAATAGGAAGCAAAGAATATCTCAAAGGCCACGACACAATTTTTGGGAAGTGTCATCCAAGATGAGAAATTAGATTAATTAACCACGTAGGCATGAGAAGCTGAAGGAAAGTTGACAACGTTGAAGACAACATTAAGGAAAATTCCACCCTTGATTTAGATTACACGGTCCACTGAGCTAAGAGAACCGCAGCAAATATCCGCAAACGCATAAGAATGGAAGCGCAAGCAAAATGCCCAGCTAGATGAGTTCTAAGAGATTGGAGCACAGTTGGCTCTCAAAGCAGTTTCGGCACTGTAGGCTGTGCAAGATGGAAAGAAGATGGTCAATACCAATTTGGTGGAGCACCCTATGAAGCAAGACCTGCTAGGATGTCAGGATGAAGCTGAAAAGGTTAACGCACAGATCGAGGATATTTTGTAGTGGTATGAGGACTTCAGGATGAATATGACGAAGTACAACCTGTCCATATAACGTGGCTTAAGGAAGAGCCACAAAAATGTGTTGGATTCATGTTGGTAGGGGTTTTGGGGTAAGTGATTTGTGCAACACCGCGGAGGTTGCACAAGCTGACGCGACACTGTGCAAGGCAAAGACAACGTGATGAGCAGAAAACAAACCATTTTTGGGTCAGTGCTTAGGGAGATCATGAAGGTTGAGTGTCAATAGAGCAGGAACCCCTGTCGACAGGGCTTTGTTGGGTGGGTTGTGCCAACACCTAGTCAATCACTTTGTATGATTTTATCCCAAATGATCCTCGTCCTACCTCATACCCTTTAAAAAATTCAATGAAAGCACCTGTTGATGGCATACTCAGTCTTGTATAGACATAGTCGGCGACCAAACCCACGAAGAAATAAAACCAACCTACTTTTCCCACTATCCAGATTGTACCTAATCCTAATACTGCTTCTTCTCCTATTTTTCTACTGAATTGAATGTGGTCTAGTCCTCAGAATATTCAGGAACAAAGAAGAAAGGAAGAAACAAATACAATAAATATGTGAATCAAGAATAAGGTAATAAAACATAAAATAAAAATTTAGAATCTAGAAACAAGAAAAAGGTAACATTTCCCTGCCTTATATGTGGAGGTGACCATTTCACCAAGGAATGTACTCTTCACGAGGAGGTTAGCAAATTTATGAAAAACACTTCCCCCCCAACAATTTTGATTGATGCTTTCACTACCCAATAACAATTTATTGACCATCAATCATTGCATGGGTCTTCCTCATCCTCCATCGATGAGATCAAAATGATTTCTAGTGAATTGGTAAATATTGTGACTAGATCCCATAAATATGACCACCCTCCGAAGAAGAAAAATGATAACACTCCAATTGATAAAACTTCAGCCTCTCACCTTCACATTGAAAAAATTGTGCTTGACGTAGTCCTATGGCCACCCAAGAGTACAATTCAGAAACAATATTTAATCCTAGTTTACATGACGCCCAATACTACAATGTAGTGGAATATCTTGATTAGGAACTATCTGCTGTGTCTACCCTTGAAGTACTCCAAACTTGTCCTACATAAAGGAAGAATCTGGTGTTAGTTCTTGGAGCTATGGAGCCTGAGAATATGTTATAACCTTTAAACTGGATGAATTTAAGTAGAGGCTCTCCCATCAACTAGATTTTCAATTATCTACAAAAGTTATTGGGAAGTAAGTCCATCATACCGTTTTGGACGAAGGTGACTTGACCTCAATCATGTCTCTATCCTGTTGGAGAGCTATAGGCACCCCAGAAATAAACCATTCACCTATGACATTGAAATCATTTGATGGTCGTGGTTTTCAACCCGATGAATTAATTTCCTCTCTTTTGATTGAATTGGGGTGAAATCAGTGTCCATCCATGTTGAGGTTGTTGATGCTCCAATAGATTACAATCTGCTCCTAGGTAGGAATTGGTTCTGCATGATGCAAGAGGTGGCATCATCTGTATTTCATGTGGTCCAATTCCCATTCCAAGGGAAGATTGTTACTATTGATAAGTTAGAGTTTTGTTCTCTAGACTTGAGTTCTAATTCTGCGAACAATGTTCCACTCCTAGATTCTTTGGATCCATAGTATCATAACATAGGATTAGGCCTTCTTAAAGATCCCTCTCTTGTTGGAAGTATTTCTGTTGAAAAATACTCCTCCTCTTTCACAGATGAGGTCTGTGAACATGATCTCCTCTATGAGTCATTCCACCTCGACTAAAGAGAAATTAGTTTCCAATTCGACACATTTGAGTCATTCTGAAGAGATTTACCAAGCTATCCAATCCATTGCCGATGACCCCACCATTAATTATCACCTGATGGTGGAGTCAGACGCTTACCATCTACCATATTTTTTAGATTCCCCCTCCATATCTATATTATATTTCACAACCTATTCCATCAAATGAATCCATTAGGGAAGTCATATATTTAGATGAGATGCATTGGGAATATCACCACCATCGATCTTGTTTCCTTCCCAATTACCAAATGGTACAAGATCATCTTGAATCATTGGTTTCATCTAATATTGTAACTACATCTCAGCCACCGATACTCATTCACAATGTTGAGCCTAAATTTAATCTGAGTAATATTACTAAGACCATTCCAATCAACATATCAATGAAGCATGGAGTTGTTGAGCACATTAATTTGGGCCAAGACTGTTCTTCTCCGAAAATTGAATCTTATATGGCCCTTTTAGGGAATTTGGGGATGTTTTAACCTAGACATATGAAGAAGTTCCAAGGATAGATCCTTCGATCATCATTCATGAGATCAGGACACACCCGATTCCAAGTCGATCCATTAGAAACTACGCCATGTACATCCATATAAAGCAACAACCATTAAGGAATAAGTTGAAAAAATGCTTAGGGCTAGGTTCATTTACCCTATGCCGCTGATGGAATGGGTTTCTAATATTGTTCCTGTGACCAAAAAGAAGGGTACAATTAGGTTTTGTATCAATTTTAGAGATATTAACAGGGCTTGTACAAAGGAGAACTTCCCCACCCATTACATTGATCAAATCATCGATAACTTTGTTGGAAGTGTCTATTTTCATTCATGGATGGTTTTATTAGCTATAATCGATAGAGATACTCCCTTTCGATCATCATAAGAAAGATTTCATCTTCCCATGAGGGACCTTTTCATACATAAAGTTGATTTTTGGCCTAAAAAACGTTGGTGCTACATGCCAAGGTGCCATGTCTTATTCTTTCCATGACATTAAACATATCATGGAACCGTATCTCAATGATCTACTTACTCATTTGCAACATCGAGAATTACTTGTTGATGATCTGAGAGCCATTTTTCTTAGATGCCACCATTACAACATTCGGTTGAACCCACACAAATGTGTTTTTTGTGTTGATACGAGAATATTTCTTGGATTTATTATTTCCAAGGATTGAGTCCATATAGATCCATTGAATATTGAAGCCATTTTTTCCCCACCCCTGCCTACCAATATTACTGAACTTCAAAGTTTGTAAGAGAAGGAAACATTTTTCCATCATTTTGTCTGCAACTACACCAAGAAGACACATGGTTTCATGCATTTCTTAAAAAATGACACACCCTTTGTTTGGGATGACCTTGCAGAATGTGCATTTGACACTCTCAAACACACTATATGCACCTATGTTGCAACACAACTATACTAGGGATTATTCCTTGTATGTGGTTTCATATTTAACTACTATCGACATGGTACTAGTTCAAACAAATTAACAGGACTAGGAACATGCGATTTATTACATGAGTAAGAGTCTTCTCGAATTTGAAACACATTATTCACATGTTGAGAAATAAGCTCTGGACACAGTCATCGCGGTCCAGAATTTTTGTGACTACTTCATGCTCCACACAACAATGGTGTATGCAGATTCTAACCTGAGGTATTACATCTTGAATCGTTAAGTGCTTGGGGGAAAATACTGTTGCTAGATTTTCAGTCTCCAGGAATTTGAGTTAAAATTTGAAAAATCCAGTTCAAATAAGTCTCCTGTATTCGTGGAACTTAGGTGTGGCCTTCCTCGTAATATTGAGGATATGCATCTTTTGATTCATTTCCCGGTGAATCTTTGTTCTTCATTAGTATATATGATCCTTGGTATGGATATTTGATTCTATATCACTAGACTTAGTTCTTTCAACAGAATGCAACCCAATATGAACGTCATCATATTCTCCATCATGACAAGTACTATCTTATCATCAATGATACATGTACCATCATGGCATTGATGTGAGTTTGTGGTGTTGCTTAACTCATGAAGAGGATGAATTAGTGTTGAATGACTGTCACTCTGGAGCTTGTGGAGGTCATCTTTCTTGGATGGATGCTGCCCAAAAAATATTATGCGCTCGGTAATTTTGGCCCTAAATATTCAAATATTGTATGGAAGTCATGAAAACATTCCCACCTACTAGTTTTTCCAATAAAAAAAGCGCACCCACCTAGCTCTGTTACATCCCATCATTGATGTCGGTCCTTTCATAAAATGAGCCATCGATTTCATGCACTGTAATATGTTAAAGAAATGTAACTATGGAATATATTATATTTTGTATTATTATTGTTATTACCCCTTATGGATATGTTGTTCCTCTAATTAGGGATTTCATTGATGTATTTGGTCATGTAAAGTATTGAGGCAAAACCTTCGTTGTAATTCAGGTCAGTAGTTCCCACAAAAGTATTATTAAAATGTATTTTTGAGTCTTCCATGGAAATTCGGCCCTTGTTGCAAGGATAATTCATCCTAGTTGGGTTATTAGGCCTATCTATTGATCAATATAAATATGAGAGGCGCCTACGTCATTTGGACAAGCAGATAAATCAGCAGTTGCGCTAGAGAGAGAAAGAGTAGTCCATTTGGGGGAGAGGAGGGAGTCTAATATTATTCTTGGGGTATTATAAGTCTTATTCTTTGGATCTTACATTGTACTTATTTGAATTCTATATCGAGTAATTTTTGCTGGGTTTTCATCCCCATGATGGTTTCCCAAGATAACTCTATGTGTTCTTTTGTGTGGTTGTGCTTGTCTTTCTTTCAGTGATCCTTTGGCATATGGTTATGATGTTATAATGCTAAATTTTATTAGATCTTATATAACCATTTAAAACTTAACATGGTATCAAAGACACCCTGAAAGAAGTCTTTTTGTAGGAGTAACACTGCTACAAATGCGACTACTTAATATTAGGGTTTCATACATGAAAACCTTAGAAGGAAAAATCTAGTCATCTTGGTACTTTCGCTATACCTATCAATTGGGGAAGGATCAGGAGCTAAAAATTTGACAATATTAATATGAGGTATTTATGTACCTTGTGAGATAACTTCAGCCACATATTCTCTATACTTTAGGAGATATGATCCCTCAAAATTAGGGTTCTAGCCTCCTCCATAATCCAGTCTCAAACAAGACACCTAGAGAGAATTGATATATCTTGGGATAGGAAGGTCCAAATGAAATTTATCAAGAAATTGTAGATAGGGAACAAAATTTAGTTTCTTTGGTCAGAGTTTCAGACCCCAAAGGTGAGACAATGACACATGGTAGTCTATACAAGTTCGCTACGTTGAATAGTACTCAAACAAGTAACCTTTGCAAAACTCGTATAAGCCCCAATTTGAAAATACAATTATGCTCTAACCCATGGGTTTGGAAATTATACATATAATTCCACCTCATGACAAAGCTTTAGAAGCAGAAGAGCAAGAATTTTAGAGATATAGCATAAACAATATCAAGCAATTCTGTAGAAGAAATTGAGAAAACTAGGGATTCCTGTTCCAGGAACTTCCCTCCACCGATCAGTTGAAAAAAAGGGACTATCAAAATCTCTGTAGGAGTGTGCACCTTTCTATGGAAGACGTTTCTCATTCTGTGCAATTTCAATTTTTGACCTAATTCTACTGTTAGGGAAAACTAGGGCATCAGATATTTTGCAGTTTTCTCCACAATTTTGGGAAAATGAGTATGCTACTCAGCTAAACTTGAGAAGGCACATATTTATATCCAATCAGATCTAAAATATACCTAATTTGATAATTTATGGTTTTTTCTGTCAAACTCTAGGTCCACCAGAAGCCGTCTTCCAGAAAATATTTGAAGCAAGCATCAAGTTGAACTAATCTCATTGGTAAGTTATATCCTCTCTAATTCCATTTGGGATTCTCATTTTTATCATGATGACAAATAGTACCAATCTTGAGGACAATATTGAAGGAGCTGAGAACTCCCAAACATGGAAGTATAGAGTGATTCTCATACCTGAAGAAGCATGACTTGGAAAACTATGGAAAATAATAAGTTGCATATCTAAAGGGAGATGAAGACAAAGCACAAGTAGGACATAGTCAAATCTAAGAGGATTATTTCCATCTCCATTAGATATCATATGTTCTATCCTTGAAAACTCCCACGGATATTTTTGATGCAATGGCCATATTGTACAAGGACAAGAGCATCAACAAAATATGATCTTGAGAATGCAACTCAAGGATGTAAATATGCAAATGTCAGAAAAAATTCAATCTTACTTCACAAGAATCTCTCAAATCAAGAAGAAACTAGAATCCATTTAAGACAATGTCGAAGTAGCAGAAGCAGAGATTTCAAACTTGAATGGAATCCCAAGATCATGGGATTCATTCATTCAAGGAATATGTGCAATAAAGGAAGATGATATGCCTTAGACGAATATGGGAAGAATGGAGACAAGAAGAATCTCATATCATAACAAGAGAAGGTGGGAGAAGTTGAAGATCAAGCTCTCATAGTTCATCCCAAAGAGATATCATAGAAAGAAACAGGACCATCATCACGATAGAAGACAGAAGGAATTAAGAAGATATCCTTTCAACATTTGATACTACACTTGTGATGATAATGGAAACTTCTCCAGAGATTGTCCCAGAAATAGAGGATCCTTCAAAAATAAGTCAAACAAGAAAAGACATCACAATCACACCACTGAAGGTGATGGACCAACTATTTCAAAGAAGAAAAAGAAGATTCCTCAAGTGACGAGGATCATGAATTCTACCAGTGAATACAAATACCATACTCTTATCTGTCTCAATATTTGGATAAGAAGGAATGCAGTTAGTGACACTCAGAACCAGTACACAACTTCCTAGAATCAAACAAGGAATTAGAAGGCTCCAGTCATTCTTGCAAGGACATAAGGATCAAGAAGGAGCCCACCCAACAAACAAACAAAAATAGGTTCCTAGAATCAAATGATGAAGTAGAATTCTATAATTATTGTTATCAAGAATATTTCCACCGACAAAACAAATAAAGATAAGTATTTGAATTGACATTACCTATATATATAGTTGTGTAAATGAAATTATTTAGTTGTCTACATATCTATGTTCAAGGAAATGTATTATATATGATAGAATGGTTGCATTAATGAACAATATACTACTAATATGTATATGATGGGAAGTGGCATATGGTGCTATACAACATTCTATTGCTACTTATCTAGAATGAAACCTCTTTGCTAACATATTGGGATTAGTGCACAATCTCAATAATGTTATGGTAGAGATGGAAGGCATCTATAAATATTTTGTGTTTATATGAGATATGGATGAATGTTGTATTGGATAATATAGTTGCATGATTATATATTTATACATAAGAATTTGTCATTATGAAATGTTTCTAACCATGATACTGATGTATTTGTCTTGTAGTAAAACTCGTGTACAATCACGTATAAGAAAAGAAGGATGAGTCTTGTTCCAAAGAACAAGTGATGGTAGTTCAATTAGAAGATACACTCCATTAAATATACATGAAGATGAACCTAAAGCTACCAGGGTTAGAGACACCGTGGTGGAAGAAAGATATTTAGAAGAATATAAGAATCATATGAGCTAAAGAGATTGGTATATCCACCTCGAGAGATGAATACCACCTTAGGCATGAGATATAATTCAAGATGAAGAAAAGTATGACAAAATTTCCAACTAAATTAAGAGGCCTCAGATACACTCTAGTTATGTGGGAAAATTGAGTGACATCATTGATGTAGACCCTTCCAGCTATGAAGAAGTAGTGAAGGAGAAATGGAAGAAGGTATGATCAAAGAGTATGAGTTGATCATGGGAAATGATGTAGTTCTGAGACATGAAGGGAATTCCATATTGTATTCCATGTGGATCTACAAGATCAATTATGCAGCAGATGGAAACACCAAGGGATACAAAACAAGGTTTGTGTTTTCTGTTAGAAAGAGGGATTAGACTATGGCATGACATACTCCATTGACCAGACACAATTCTCCAGTGAAGTAGAAGTGTATACCGAGAAGAGAACCACATATGCACAAAAGGATTTATAGGAACTCAAAAGGAAAACATGGATAAGCACATGAGGAGCTTGAATATCACCTAGAGTGATGAATATCTTAACATTTACTATAAGGTTGAAGACGGAATCCTATAGAAGATGACAAGCTCATAGATGGGTGCAAGAGGAGGAACTTTTCAAAAAAGTTCAAGATAGACAATATTGGTATCCAATGACCTAAGATGGATAGATAGAAGATTAGTAGAAGAGGATGAAACCTATCTCTCCAGTATAGAATGTTTCAATACATATATTAAAAATGAAGAGGGAGGATGATGGTCCAGAGGGAGCGACTTTAGAAGATCTCTGTGTCAACATGGTATGACATAATGGACAGCTTCCTGATAGACTAAGTATTTACCAAGCATAAAGTGGGTTCCAACCTTTACCTTAAAGTTGAATGCGGAATACTAGGATATGTCGATAGCCTGACAAAATGAACTCATTGTAGAGACAAAGAGGAAGTGTTGAATATAGAAAGAGCACTTCAGTATGTTTTGGATCAGGTATGATATCATGGCTTAGTAGAAAGAGGTTGAGTACATTAATGGTACATTACAACATGTTCATCGTATAGAAAATCAATGTGGCTTCACAAACTATTGACATAATTGTTTATTGTGACAACCATAGTTGCATCAAGCTAACACAAAACCTTGTGTTTCATAAAGTTTCGGATATCGTGCAGAGAGGATCCTTTAAGCTCCAGTATGTTCGTACAAAGGAACAAGCTGTTGATGTGCTGACCAAGCCTCTATCTCATGTAAAGTTTGGAAACTTTCGAGACAATCTTGGTGTGACGAAAGAGGGAGTGACGAAAAGAGAATGATATGGTAATGGTATTCCAATACATAGAAGGCTAGTGGAGTTTACTAGTATGTTGGATGTAAAAGAAAAGAATGATGAGCCAGAGTGGTCTAATCACTGTATAGATATCCTGCTCGTATCTTCGTGGGTAGATCCCAATATGGTTGGTGACATTACTGAGGGTGGATCCTAGTAGGAATGGTCGTATCACTAAGGGTATATCATAACATGGTTGGTGGCATCCTCACAAGGAAGCTCCCAGGAAGGTTGGTTGTATCTTCAAATAGGAATATCCCAACGAGATATGGCCGTGTGGATGATAGTACTCCCTTTTGGAGAGTGATCTTGTATTCACTTGTAGGATGGTGTTGCAGACAAGAAAACTCTCATGTTGAGAGTGGTCCTACCTCTTACCAACTAAGGATTGTCCTATAGACAATATTACTTTATTCTGGAGAGCGATCCTACATTCACTTGTCTGATTGTCTTGCAGACAAGAACACTCTCTCTTGTTGAGAGTTGTCCTAGTGCTTACTAATTGAAGATGGTATTGCAGACGATAGTACTCTCTTATGGAGAGTGATCCTACATTCACTTGTAGGATGGTATTGTGGACAATAGCACTCTCTTAAGAGTGGTACTAGCCCTGAAAGGATAAGGGTGGTCTACGATTATAGTAATCTCATATGTTGAGTGGTCCTGCATTCAGTTGCAGACAAGATATGCATTTAGTTGTAGAAAATGATATCCTATCTGAGGATGGTCTTGTGGATAAAAAAAATCTCTTGTTGATAGTGGTCATATCACTGACAGGCTATGGATGGTCATATAGACAATAGTACCCTCATATGTTAAGTGGTACTGCATTTAGCTAGAGACAAGATCTACATTTAGTTGTAGATGATAATATCCTATTTGAGGATGGTCCTACGGACAAGAACACTCTCTTGATGAGAGTTGTCCTAGCACTAAGTGGTTAAGGATGGTCTCACAAGAAATAGTACTCTCTTATGGAGTCATGCATTCACTTGCGGATGAGTTCGTGCATGCAGTACCAGAGATGATGAGGTTCAGGATGACACTAGAGATGGTGCTGATGCTCGAAGAGATGATGCCATAGATGATGATAGTGGAGATGATGTCAAAGATAATGATGTTCGAGATCATGCTAATGATGAAGATACTCAATATTATGATGCTCGAGATGATGCCAGAAAGGATGATGCTTGAGATGATTCTAGAGATGATGTCTGAGATGATGCCAATGCTCGAGAGAATACTAGATGATAGAGATGTTTGTGATAATGATGTTCCATAGATGATGTCCGAGGGATGATTGACAAGATGATGCTAGAGATGATGTCTAAGATGATGTTGATGCTCGAGACAATACCAAATCATAGATATGTATGTGATGATGATGTTCCATGGATGATGATTATGTTGATGTAATTGTGAAAGCTTCCTATGGCATGTAGTTTCACCAGTCAGTTGTACAGATGGATTGTTTTAGAATACCTTGTTAAGAGGGATTGTTAAAGAAATGTAATTGCAGAATTTATTCTATTTTGTATTATTATTTTTATTACCCCTTCTGAATATGTTGTTCCCATGATTAGGGATTCCATTGATGTATTTGGTCATGTAAAGTATTGAGGTAAAACCTTTGTTGTAAGTTGGTTCAACAGTACCTAAAAAATTATTATTAAAATGTATTTTTGAGTCTTCCAAGGCAAGTCGACCGAGGAAGCAAGGAGTGTTAGATAAAAAATCCACCTTAGTACTATTATCCTACACCTGGGATACATTTCATTTGATTTTATGTTATGTCACATGGTCCAAAACTTAGGCTGTGTTTATCAACCTTGGTCTATTAGGTGTTTTGGACTCATTTACTATAGTTGAGGTGCTCCACTTTCATCATTTAGACTGCCAAGAACCATCATTAATGATATTTTAGTCTTTCTTTTCTCCCCATCCATTAAATAAGGGAATATGTTTGACCATAGGTGCTATTGCATGTTTTTGGTGGTTTGTGGTTGTCCTTGGGAATTTATTGCTTCCTAGAGCCACTCCCACTTAGCCATGTACTAAACCATGCATATCCTACCATAATTTATGTCTCAGCATGCTCTATGCACGTTCCCAGTAGAATTCATGACCGTTTGGGATGGTTTGGGAGCTCATTGGTCCACCTAGGGGGGTTTTAAGGTCAAATCCTAGCCTGACACTTGTATGCATCCAGATCACCTCCAAAGGATAACAATTTCTCCCCAATGTAATATAAACCTGATCCATACATATTTACGAGTTGGACAGTCATAATAATATCATTTATTGACTACATTTTTGTATGGTAATTTCACTCTTTAAATTATTCTTGTGCAAAATTATGTGTAATATCGAATTGTGAGAATCCCCTTGGATCCTTTATCCTACCATGGATCAAATATAACATAGTATTAGAGATATTTGGAGCTGCAAATCAAAACCAGAGCATTTGATTTGTTGTTTAGGCCATTTTCTAGAAAAATTCGAGTGTTTTCATTATAGGTTCAATTAGTAGTTCTGTCACTCAGTGCACAAGAAGAAATGGAGAAGACTCATGTATTGCTGACCCCATTCAACTATTTCGAATGGAAGTCTGAAATGGTTATCCAACTGAGGTTGAAATTCTTGTTCAGAGTCATGATCGTGACTAATACCCAACCCAGCTCTATAGTGGAGAAATCGAAGTACTTCAACAAACTAGATAAGGCATTTGGAATTCTTCGTCTCAACATTTCCAAAGACCTACTCTTCCATGTAGATAGTATGAAAAATCCCAATGAATTAGTGCTCAATATTGAGGCATTTTTTGGGAAGACTAATGATATGAGAGGCCACCGACTCAAAAATGAGTTGATCTCACTGATCCCAACTCACTTTGAGACAATCCAAGACATCCTCACCAAGTTCAAATCATTGGTGCTTCAACTGAAAAAGTGTGGGATAGAAAAGAAAGAAGAGAAACTCATCTTGTCAACACTTTTGAATCTATGGCCAGAGTATTCAATGTTTATGTCAACATTCCACTCTAGCAAACTCACAGCTTGAAATTAGAGGATTCCATCACTAGTAGACTTCATGGAGTCATTGACACAAGCATTAGAGGAAATTCCAACTCAAAATGGGCCTTTTAATTCTAATTCAAATTCCATGTCATCATGTGTTAGCCAATGAAATTGCTTTAAATTTGAAATACCGTATAGGTCTTAAACACTTTTTTAATATATATTTGGGGATAGGTATCATAAAAAAGTAACTTTTTATTTATTTGTATTTTAGACATATCTCCCCTTCTTTTTACTCAAATTTCGACCAGGAGAGCTTATTGGATGCGGAATTAAATTCCGCATCCAATGAGTACCCACTTGGAATACTTTTGTTGGACCCTGCAACCCCAAAAATAAGAAATACCTAAAAAAATGTGATGATTGGATGCAAAATTTAATTTCGCATCCAACGAGCTCTCCCAATCGAAATTTGAGTAAAAACACAGGGAGATACATCGAAAATACAAAAAAAAGAGTAGTGTTTTTCTTTTCTTCCTCGAAAATTAATAAATATTATTTTATTAATTATTTTAGGAGGCCCATTTTGAGTTGAAATTTCCTCAAATGAGAAATAAAAGCTGGTACAAATGTGCACCATCAAATCCAATAAGGATCAATCCCTTTCTGTAAGAGTTTTGAATCCAACGAAAGGAAAGAAGAAAGCCATATATCTGAAGCAACAAGAGAAGAAGAAGCAGGAGAATCCCAAATCTTTAGGTGGGGGTCAAATCCTGGCAAAGACAATGACAATAAGAAGCAAGAGAAGACCAAATACACTTATTTCCACAAGGGGTGGAATCTAGAGAGTGAGTTCATGAAGAATACCATAGGCATGATGGCACAACTGCTGTAGAAGAACAACATCCCCCTGCCAAAACATGTAAGGAAGAAAGATGGTGGTTCAATATCATACAACAAAGAGAGGTGCAATGATTTGGATGGTGGTTATTCAAGATCTTCTTCCCTCATCATAGATTTAGGTTCCTACAGACACATGGCCTCCATGCAATATTTCTTCTCGGCCTTGCATCCTTACAGTGGTACATCCATTCTTATGGGATAATAAAAAACCCGTTCCCATACTTAGGATATAATTATTAATATTTATGGTTAATTTCCTAGGTTCTAGACTAGCTAGTTAGAATCCACTTGCAACACTTAGTAAAAAATTTCCATGAATACATCCAGTAGCACATTTCACAGATTTTAGAAAATATTCTACCAACTATATAGACTGCTCATTTAGTAAGTGTGCCTTCTTGTGTTATCTAGACTTAGAATTTTTTTCAGGATCTTTAAGGTGAAAAGGTGAAGGCTAGTCACATTGAAACTGCCATGTATTTTTCCCACATCATCCTCCATATTTTTCTCTCTTGAAAGCATGATATTATTTACTTTGCATCAATCATTGGATAACATAGCTTATTCAACTAATTTGTGACCTTCCTAGAATTATTTGGGAAGTATTTTATAAACCTAGGGGGATTTTTTACTTTTAGTAATCCTAGCAATTGTGAGGATTCAACTTGCCTACTTAGGTATTTGAATATTTGGTGTAACTATATATTTGGATAACCTAATAATTTATAAGGTTAGATGATGTACACTTATGCAATCCAATTTAGTTTTATTCACCAATTTTAGTCTCCAATTTTAAGTGGATCTTTACATATATTCTATATTTTTTTGTGAGTTGAATTGTACTAGGACTCGCCTTAATTTCCATAGTTCTCTACTATTCCTGCGGGAGCTACAAAAAATATGTTAGATGATATCAAGATAGGGTTGGCGAATGAATCCAAGAAACCAAAGTCTAAGTGAAATGCATCATACAATTAAAGGAGATCAACAAATCACCAACTTAGTTGGTGTGGTACTTCAACCAAATATTCAAAAATTTAATGGGTAAGGTGCGTTTGTGCATGTCTGTTGTGCAACATAAGGATTCATTTATAGCTTCACATATGCCACATATTCGAGTACCTTTAATGCATTAGAATATTGTGTCTCATTCTGAGGTTGAGGCATTATAACTCACAATGAAGTTGGAAACTTCACCAATTAGAGAAACCGGTGCCGGTACGGTACAGATTCAGTCAAAGTTATCCAATATTTCCCTCTGAATTCATGATATCAAGGAAGGTAAAGAGATTCATTAAGAGATATGGTGTACAAAATGTAAGAAAAAAGGATATCACAAGTACGAGTGTATGGCTTTTCATGATTATACTGCAACTAGAGCATTGAACTCACTTTGTTAGTTAGGAATGCCATGGTGCAGAGTCTACCAAACCCAAGGACATTGACTAGAATAATGCTTATATTTACAGAAAATAGTAAGTACTCTTGCAAGAATTTATTGAAAAATATTTCGACATGTGGGGCACGATGAAAACAACTACCAATCATATGAATTACTCCTTGACTGAGCAGTTGATACTTACCTTATGAAGGGCGATGAACAAATCCAAGCCCAAAGAGAGAATGCGCAGTTTAATCATCCTAGGGATGGATTCCATGGAAGAGGATGTGGAATACTTGGTCGAGGGATAGTCTAATTAATATTTTATAACTATGGTAAACCAAGACACTATGTTAGAGATTGTTTGAATCCTACTTCAACATGTTCTTATTGTAGAGAACAAGACCACACCATTGCAGATTGTCCACAACTTATTTCTAAATGGCAAGTAAAAACTAACAAGAATTAAAATCAGCTCCATAATGCAAACCAGAATGTCCAAAATATTATGACTAAGCCATGGGATAATCCATCGACTGTTATTGTCATGACCAAAGGAGGAGTTGCAACATGAGAAGCTAAAATGAGTCATTTGTAATGCCCCGTTATTTCTTGAACTATCACTGCATGTTGTGTTTTCTTATTATAGTGGAACCTTTTCAGTTAATGACACTGTGGACATATGGATTTATTATTTTGTAGAAATTATATATATGTGACATGATGATAGTATTATGAATTATGACCCTATTTTGGTTACATGTCTAGCATGAAAAATTTAATAGATAATTGTACGTGGATAGCGATTTAAGTTATGTTTAAGTAAATGATTATGATTCCAAATGCGTGGTGGAAATGATTATATTATTGTTGTTAGTATTAACAGATCATGTATGTACATGTTGATGACTGCATGACATTTTGTTACGAGACTATCCGATAGGCTTAAAATAGCTAAGGGATAATTGAGCCCTACCAAGTGGAAGTATCTCGACGGTATGATTTCCAAAATATATGGTAAGAGAATGAATTTTTATTGGTCCATTTGATTATTGTTATTACAATGATATGTGGGCTTGTGTGGGGTTTCAGGAAACTCAACTTCCCAAATTGGTTATTCGATGACAAAAACTGCGTACGACAGTCGCAACATAGTCACTATGTCGAGGTAGACATAGTCCCTTGTTCCATCAGGGGGGTGGAGGAATTACCCACCATTAATACATGAAACCTAGAGTCATGGGAGGGTTGTGGTACAACACACTCCCTAAGGTGTGTGATGATGAATAGTGGGTGCATGTTGGGGAAGCTTGGTTGATGGAGTCGACACTTCTGCTTATGGGTTCTAACAGGAATTAGGTCATGCAGTTGACGCTCCTAGGTAGTCCAACAGAGGAAGGATAGGATGTGGAATTTAGTTGTGAAATAGATAGAAGGAAGTAGGTAGATAGGAATGTCGTGGAAGCTTTAGAGGGAAAAAATAATTTAGTTTGTGTGTTGAAACAATTGCTTGATTCTTATGTTGCAACTTAGTATATTATGTTTGTGTCATAGATTATGGTGATCTCAGCTAGTGTCTATACATTTCATATTCATATTTAATTATGCACCGAAAACTAGTAGCTTATGTGATTATGTGTGATGCGTGGTTTAGTACTATTACTGTACCTACGTGGTGTATGTAGGCATTAATTATGCCTACATAGATCGTCTACATATGTTGTATGAATCGTCTAATGCACTATCAAAATAAGTTGGATGCATAAGGTTGTGAATGGTTATATTATAAATACTATTACCTATCTTAGTTATTAAATGATACTGTTATGTCAAATTTAACTGTTAATTAATTATGATTATGTTTAGTTATTAATTATGGTAGATAATGTTAATGATGATTAATAATGATAACAAGAAATTGTGGTTAGCTTAATTGTCGAATGAAGTGCTTGATCACTAAATGGTCAATAAGTGTTGATGATCTTAATTGATTCAAGAACTTAGTTTATCAATAATAATGGTGAATAACATTAATTACATTATTATTAATTGATCTATTAATTTAAACTATGTATTAATAATGTTAATTATTGTTAATGAGGTTATAATTAACTATATAACAAATGTTAAAAAACTGTTAATAATGTTGATTAGTGTTGATGAAATTACTATTAGCTTGATTAATGCGTATTAATTAAGTCTAAATTATAACTAATATTGATGGTTGAATACGACGTTGGTTAAATAAATTATAATTTGTACATGGAATAGAGAGTTAGTTCACTAATAAATAATTATTAATTAAATATTAAATTACAATTATATATTTGATTGTTCCTAAATATGATTAATTGATATTAATGAATACCATTTATGTCTGACTTGTTGGTGAAGTAAAGTGTTATCTCAGAATTTAGGTGGACTAATATTATTAAATTGATATACTTATTATTCTAGGAAATTGTGTTGAATGGATATTGGAATTAGATAGTAGATGCGTAATACGAAGTAAATGTAATCAAAATTTCCATTGACTTATACCCATAAGCATTTAATATATTTTATGAAATGGATTTGGGACATTGAATGTGGGAATAAGGGAGAAGGTGTGGAGGAGAAAGAGTCGGTGAAGAGTAGGATATAGGGGAAATGTGGAAGTTTTGGGGAGGGATCTCGAAGAAGGAGGAAATAATTCAACAAGAGTTGGTTGGATTTTGTTTCAAATTGTGAATCAAAGGAGAACTATATGAACACGCTTCCATGAATATGTTATGTCGTCAATTTCATTATACCAAAGTTTTAATTGTTTTTTACGTGCTTATAAATTCTTTTACCAAAAATGAGTAGGCAAAAACTAATGTAGAAAGAACAATAATTTAAAAAATTAAGCTATCTACCCGACGATTTGCATCAGCCCACCCAATGCCGCCTAGTGTTAGCTTACTTCGTTACCTTACCTTTCCGTTAATTTTCCCATTCAGTTAATTCTGCTAGTGGCAAAATTCTTCTAGGAGGAGCAGGATGAACCAAATGATATGGTGAGGAGGATGATGGATTTGGTGGGGTTGCAGCAAGTTAGGGAACAAGTGATAGAAAAGTTAGAAGATCATTAACAGAAGATCGAGATTATTTTTGACAAAAGGGAAAAAGTGGACAAATTTCAGGTTGGAGATTGGGTCCTCAAGTGGGATATTGTCAAGCAAGACAAGGGAGAGCATGGAAAGTTTGACTCTCCGTGGATAGGCCCTTTAGTGATAGCTCAGATACAGTAGAACAACACCTTCAAGTTGCAAAATATGGAAGGAGAGGAGGTGTTTGATGGCCCAGTAAATGGGTGATTTTTGAAACTCTATTTTATCTGAGGCTTTGAGGCCTTGTTATTGTAAGATATTAGTTAGTAGGTTGTTTTTAACAAAATAAAATCCATGCCCAATGGAACAGTAGAAGATAGGTTTAATTCTTATTTGTTTTTCAGGAAAGGAATTTTGGTCTAGGGTTCTTAGGACCTTACAGGAAGGTTCCCATCCCCGAGTAGGAGCTAGATGTTATCTCCTAAAATAATTTTATTTTCAATAAGTTCACTCAAATAATTACTTTTTGATAGGATGAATATTTAAAGTCATATTGTGAAAGATATTGGGGTGACTAACAAAGTTGGGATATATTATGTTCTGATATTTAATAAATTTGAAAGTTTTGGTTTTTGGTGGTTTAGGCGAGATTTTCAACAACTCATTAGCCACTGAAAAGCCTAGCTTTTGGCAGCTAATGGTTTAACGCAGGACCATGTTATCCACCGAAAGCTTGCTCATCACGTTCTTTACAAATTTTTGGGAAAAGGACTTTCAGTGGCTTAGGCGAGCTTTCGAACAGCTCATTAGCCACCGAAAATCTTGGTTTCGGCAACTTAGCGAGTGTTTTTAGGAAGACATTAACCACCGAAAGAAAATGAAATACGTTTTGGCAAGGGGAACTTTCGGTGGCTTGGGAGAACTTTCAAATAGTTAATTAGCCTCTGAAAGGCCTGTCTTTCGGTAGCTAAATGATGAGATCCGAAAAGATATTAAACCATCGAAAGCTCATTACACATGTTATTTGGAAAGAAATTTTTTGGTGACTTGGGTGAACGTGTTGACGGTTCATTAGCCACCGAAAGCTCAGCTTTCAGTAGCTAGCAAACTCAAGATTTTGATTCCTTAACCACCAAAAGCAAAAAGAGGCGGATAATCATATTTTGGCACAAAAGACTGGTTTGGGCGAATTTAACTATCTCAGGGATGAAGTGTAAAGCTGAAAGTTGCTGAAGAACACCGTCAGAGAAGGTCTGTTCTAGTTTTGAGGATATATCTAGGAGGAAAGGTTCACAAACCCCACCTGTTTAAACCAACAATAGCTTATCTATCAGAGGACATGTTACAACTCTACTTCAGTACTCACTGTAGTCATCAAAGATTTCAATGAGTGAAAAAGTGTTAGAGTTAGATAGACTAGTAGTTAAATTAGGGTTTCTGGCCTAATTTTGCAATTTTTTTTTATTTTATCTACTTTTAGTAAAACAGATCCAACTTTTTAGGATCTGCATATTTTTGTAAAGGCTATAATGCCTAAGACTTATTTTGAAAGAAGGGTTCGACTTTGGGGACCTTTTGACCATTATTATTATCAAGCTTCTCATATTGCTCATGACCTAATTTAAGCTCTTTTGCTATCATATGTTCAACTTCCATTTCTTGTCTGTTATGTGCTTGTGCTTGAATGTGTTGTTTAGGTTTATTCATGTTATTTGATGATTGATAGCTTTCATCCTATATGCATGTTGATGATTTGAATTGCAAGTACTTTCCCTGTTATGATTAGCCGTTTATATATAACTATTTTATTTATGATTATGCCAGCATAATAAGTTCTCCATCTCTTCACCATATTATCAAACCTATGAACAGTGGTAGTTAGAAGCCTTATGTTTGATTGAGTTTCATGCATTCCTTAAGAGTGTGAGGTCCTGTAGGTCACTTGACTTGATCCAGTTAGAAAAACCATAAAAACATTTAAGTTACCAGGCATCCTCGATCTATAACCTAGAGGAGTTTCCTGGAGTGATAACAGAATTACACGACCATAGAAAGAGAGGGGTTGGAAATGGTATATACGCTATAGAATTTCATGCATTATCTTTGGGCGGTCACTTCAAAATGTTCACTGACCATTCAACTTTGAAATATCTGGTCAATAAGCCTGTGTTGGGGGGGGGGGATATATGTCACTGGCTACTTCTCTTTTAGGAGTTTGATTTTGAAATAATTGTGAAGCTAGGACGCCTGAATGCTGGTCCTGATCATCTGTCTCGCATTGAAACAGGAAAATATCCGACCAATATTGATGATGGATTTCCTGATGCACAATTGTTTTGAGTTGATATTGCAGATGACCATTATGCACCAATAATTAAGTTCGTAGCAACCGGAGTTGTGCTAGAGGAAATGTCAACATGTGAGAAGAAGCAATTGGTCGTGAAGGCTTCGTATTTCCATTTTATCACTGGGAACTTATACAAACTTTGACCCGATGACATCCTGCAATGGTGTGTTCTACCTCATGAACAAGGGAAAATTCTGGCAGAAGCACATGTAGGAGTTGCGGGTGGAAATTATGGAGGACGGGATGCTATGCATAAGGTACTACACACCAGGCTATAGTGGCCTACTTTTCATAATGATGCTTTAGACTATGCATGGAGCTACGATGTCTATCAACGTGTCGGGAAACCATCGCAGCAAGATGAGATGCTACTTGTATCGCAGGTAACTTTGCAACCTTTCGACAACTGGGCAGTGGACTTTGTGGGTCCAATCAACCCTCTAGGAAAGAGAATAGGAGCATGATACATCATCATCACAAAGGACGATCTGACAAGGTGGGTGGAGGTCGCACCAGTTGTGGATTGCACTACTGCGACAGAAGCAAAGTTCATCTTTGAAAATATTGTGACCTGGTTTGGATGCCCTAGGATACTGATGAGTGACCAGGATAGTCACTTTATCAACCACACAGTAAAATAACTGACGGAGGAGTTGTAGATATAGCATAAGAAAAGTACCCCATATCATCCACAGTAAAATGGAACTATAGAAGCCTTCAAAAAAATATTGGAAACTGCGCTGACAAAGGTATGTAATGCTAATCGCAATGAATGGGATTTAAATATTCCTACAGTTCTGTGGGAATATCGCACCACTTGCAAGAGGATGACGGGGAAGACATTGTTGAAATTAGTATATGGGAAAGAGGCAGTCATGCCTATGGAGTACATTATTCCTAGTCTATGCATTGCAATAGCAACTGGCATGGCTGATAAAGTAGCACTTGAGGAGTGAGCAAAACAGCTAGTCCAACTAGAAGATAACCACTTCATTGCAGGCTTCCATTAGTGTGTTGAGAAGGATTGATAGAAGGCGTGGCATGACCGCCACATTAAAAGCAAACAATTTTCACAAGGAGATTTGGTGTTTTTATATGACAACAAGTTCATAAAGCATCCAGGTAAGTTACAGATGCATTGGTTAGGACCGCATCTCGTTCATTCCATTACTTTGGAGGTGCAGTTCAATTGTAGCCGTTAGATGGAGCAGTGCTGCCGAAGCTCATGAACGTTAGCTGCTTGAAGACCTATTGGATAGGGGTGGAGGTGTGCACTACCTGAAGGACTGTGCAATAAAAAAAAGGATAGATAGAGGATAGAAGGGTGCGCCAGGAGGAAGTGGATGAACAAGTGTAGGAGTCAGTAGCGCAGTTAGATAAAGAGACCACGACAACCATAGGGTTGCAATTGGGTCAAATCAACAATAAATGTAGACAATTAAGAGAAGCTATCTGATGACGCTCATTGAAGCGATGCAATTTTATGGTCAATTTGATGATTATCATGCTAGTATCGCTGACAGATTCTAGTCATTAATGTAGGATTTGGTCATGATGGCTATGATGGATTTGGAAATGATGAAGATGGACTCGTCATTTTGATATAAGAAGGTGAGAAATGCGAGATGAAGGTGTCATTGTGTTCAGTCGAGTTGAGTAAAGTGAAGAGCTGAGTGAGTTGAATAATTGTGAGCGACAACTAGAGTGTGAGATTGGGGTGTGTTCGATTGCCTAGTAAGGTTTATGCAGCATGTTGAACAACCCTGAGACTGTGGATATTTCAAGCGAGCAGGATTCACCCATCCGTCCCACTACTATAGTGGAAGAATTCATGAATATATCGTTCAGATCATATTCGATCCCCTACGGCAAGTGGAAGGTTCAGAAGCTAGGATCAACGTCGCCGTAGAAGATGCAAACACTCACTTCCATTAGGGCGCAAGGGGTGGGAACTACGCATACATGGCCATATATTTTAGGAGCTATGGATTATGTAGCACCCAGGGGATTTTCCATCAATGATATCCCTGGATATGTCACTCCCACGCGACCTGGTGCAAAGCCCCAGTAGTTAAGCAAAAATCAGAAGTATCAGCCAAAAACACTGCCGCTGCCGAAAGGGATGACGTGCACTATGTACATTATCCCCACCTTGATCAAGATGAAGTACAAGGACCATGACTTGTTTCTACTAAAGGAAGTAGCGGATGATCCCTATATATCCTTGCCTTCGGTTCCAAGTGCACCCATCGAGTGCATTCTACACCCATGGGTGCAAGGTTTGAATAAATATGGGTTGTTGGGGCTTATCAACATGCCCCCACTTTGGACGATTGAATGAAGTGATTGCATGCTTCAAACAACTATTGTCTTTTTTTCGTGGTGGGACATTATGGTTGGATACCCCAATCGTGATTATGGTGGACATGATTTCAGAGATCATGGGGCTGCCAAAGGCTGGGACAGACCCTGCCCAATATATTATAGGAAGAGACAATGACAAGAAAATTTCCCAGCAACTGAAGGAGAGATACGGATTGCAGCAGGATGGCCACGCATACTGTATCGACAACATCAATAAGTGGGAGGTGCGTATTGGCACCCGTATCTTAGCTAGTAAAATCGTCCGAAAGAATCTACCGGTCCAATGCAATTCAGGTGTGATTGTTTGTGCGCAGTAGTGCACCGAGGGAGTCTAAATGAAATGCCACCAAAGTAGGTTGTGGAGCAGAAGAATTCCATCGAAGCAATCATGACACAGTTTGAAGCGATGGAATAGGAAGCAAAGAAGATCTCGGAGGCCATGACACAATTTTTGGGAAGTGTCGTCCAAGATGAGCAATTAGATTAATTAACCACATATGCACAGGAAGTTGAAGGAAAGTTGACAACGTTGCAGACAACATTAAGGAAAATTCCACCCATGATTCAGCTTACACAGTCCACCGAGCTAAGAGAACTGCAGCAAAGAGCCGCAAAGGCACAAGAATGGAAGCACAAGCACAATTCCCATCTAGATGAGTCCCAAGAGATTAGAGTGGAGTTGGCTGTCAAAGCAACTGCCACATTGCAGGCTGTGCAAGACAACAAGAAGATGGTGAATACCAAGTTGGTGGAGCACCCTATGAAGCAGGACTTGCTAGGATGTCAGGATGAAGCTGAAAAGGTTAACGCATAGATCAAGTATATTTTGCAGTAGTATGAGGACTTCAGGATGAATACGACGAAGTACAACCTATCCATCTAATGTGGCTCAAGGACGAGCCATAAATATGTGTTGGGTTCCTGTTGGCAGGGGTTTTGGGGTAAGTGAGTTGTGCAACACCACGGAGGTTGCGCAATTTGACGCGACACCATGCAAGGAAAAGACAACGCGATGAGCAGAAAACAAACCATTTTTTAATATTTTATGCATCTTTTTGTATCGGTTGACCACATTTTGTGGATATAGGTCATTAGTGGTTAAATCGGTTAGGATTTAGTTAGAAGTGGACCATGAATGTAAAGGCGCAAGCCTATATATAGACTTAGAATTGAAAATGAGAGATATGATAGAAGTGATAGCAGAGAGAAAGTAAGAGATTGAATCTTATGTTATCTGCATGTGATCTTGTGGGTTGATCTTTCTCTCACTGTGGAGAAAGAAATATGTTGTTTTGTATATGTTGCGTTGAAGTAATATGATACGATGGATGTTGAACTGAACCACTATTGTCTTTTGCCTCTTGCTGTTTTATGTGTTGCGATGTCAATGTCTAATGATTTCATTTTATGAATGAATACTATGATACTACTGCAATGAATAGATGAATGATGCAATCTGTTAGATCTATGGTTGAAATGGTACATATGTTATTAATGATGGGATGTCTGATGATTGGTTCTATTAGATATGATAACTAAGTTGATGAACTGATGCTGCCCTGAATACTCCTCCTTACTATGGAAACTTGGTTCTGAAATCTCTCCCTCAAAGATCTCAAGTGAGACTTCATCCACTCCATGGGTGTTGTTGGGTAGGGTAAAACATGTCTAGGTCAGTGCTTAGGGAGATCGTGAAGGTTGAGTGTCAATAGAGTAGGAACCCCTATCGACAGGGCTTTGTTGGGTGGGTTGTGCCAACACCTAGTTAATCACTTTGTATGATTTGATCCCAAAAGATCCTCATCCTACCTCAGACCCTTTAAAAAATTCAATGAAAGCACCTGTTGATGGCATACTCAGTCTTGTATAGACATAGTCAGTGACCAAACCCACGAAGAAATAAAACCAACCTATTTTTCCCACTATCCAGTGTTGGAGACATTTACCACCATACACACTCTTTTTGGTCAAATTGGCCTAGTTAAACCACTATCCCAAGTATAATTGACATTAATCGACATCAGTGGGGCATTAATTGACATCATCCAATCACATCCACAGCTACCTTCAGTCAAGGAGGCTAACTTATCCTTCTCCAACATTCATGGAGGCTAACTGGAGCACTTTGGGGGTGATCCGAGTGATATTAATGCACCTAATTGCTAACTGGTGGTTACAACCAGTTAAACAAGTTAGTTAAGGCACCTCCTCTCATTTAATATATTATTTAATGATTATTTAATGAATTGGAGTCAACAGGGGCGCCTCCACCAACTTCTGATGTGCAGTTCAACTTCAGTTAACCTCATCAGGGTTTATTGGAGTGAGTGTAGCGTGACCTCTTGATGATTTGTGAGCTGTGACATGTGTCTGATCTCTTTCAGTTGAGACTCAGTAATTTATTGCACTCCGACATCAGTTAGGGTTAGTTGATTCAATTAGGGTTTTGGTCAGTGGTTAATTGAGTGTGAACCATGGCTTAAAGTCAGTTAAGCTAGACTCACTCATTCAATTCGAATTACCTCCTAAGGAATTCAAATTGTCTCTTCATTCCTGCTTGTAGCATGACATTGTAATTGTAATCATTCGTTCTTTATGTGAATACAGAGCGACTACTATTCCTGTAGATCGATTACACCATTTCATGAGATATTTGTTGATTAATCTTTGATGAGACTGATGTTTAGTCCCTAGATCAATGTGCAAGATTAATATGGTACAGATATTACAGCGGGATGAAGCTCTATCTCTCAAAAACAAGCTTTTTGATAGATTTCTGAATGAAATTTGAGCAATAGCTCAAAAATCCAGCACTGCACCAGAAGCCAAGGCTTACCACTTAATAACCCAAGTAAAGAACTTGCTGATCAAGCTTGCTTGATTGACTATGCTGGGTGTGATGAAAGCCTAAAATGTGCAGGCTGTCTGACCTTACATTGCCCTTTCTGTTTTGATTTTCAGGTTTCTATAGGTGAAGCATTCGCTCTAGCACATCCAAATAGCCTCCTCAGTAGATCTCTTGACTCCATACAATTTCTAGTCATGGAAAGGTGATATGGAGATTCAACTATGCTCTAGAGGACTTTTCAGAGTCACCATGGACACTGAAGTTGAGCCTAGATCCACCACAGAAAAATCAATAATCTTGAACAAGAAGGATGAAGCCTTCGGTTTCTTGTGCCTCTCTATTTCTCGAGACATTCTCTTCCATCTTACGGGATTGAATACTCCGAAAGAAATATGGGACAAATTTGAGACTCTATACGGAAATCATGATGACTTAAGGGTTTACCAGCTCAAAAATGAACTCATGTCTCTCCAACCCTCCAACTTCGAGACTCTAAATGATTTCTTCACAAACTTCAAGCATACTGTTTTACTCTTGAACTAATGCAAAGTGGAGAAGGAGGATGATCAGATCATCCTCACCATACTCTCCAAACTTGGGGATGATTATTCAGTTTTTGTTTCTAAATTCCATGCGGGGAAGCTCACAACCCCCGGACGGAATATGCCTACACTCAATGCCTTCAATGAGTCCCTAACATGTGAACATGACAAGATTGTCTAGATGGGGATCATCATATCTTCCCGTGATCAATCCCTTCATGTCTCGGGGCCCAAATATCTGAAGGGTAAAGGAAAACAGCAGAAGAATCCAAAAACTAAATTTGATGCTCCTAAACCTAGAGTTGAAAATCAACAGCATGATGAGTCTTTCGGCTCAAGGAAGAACAAAGGAAAAGGGCACCATGGAAAGGAAAAATTCAAGTGTTCTTATTGCGGGAAGGGCTTCCACCCTGAACATGATTGCATGAAGAAGAAGCTTGAGGAAACTACCTCTCTCCTTGAGAGGAATCACATCAATCTTCTGGAAAGCTTTCGGAGGAGAGATCAACATGATCGGGAACCACAACATGAAAAAGGTCATGCCCTCATGGCAAGCACTCTTGATTGATTCAGGAGCTTCGAACCACATGATGGCTGAAAAAGACTCCTTTTAATCCTTGGAGACCGGCAAATCCATCCCCATCCACATGGGAGATGACTCCACCATCATTTCAGAAGGACAAGGTACGGTTGATCTTGAAAACGGTTTCTTTTCAAATGTATTGTGTGTACCATCTCTTGCATCAAATATCCTTAGTCTCTATAAGATGACACATACTGGAGTGCCTAAGAGAGTTTCTTTCAGCCAAGATGATGTTGAGATAAAAAAAATTGCATACGATAAACTCATTGCTAAAGGCCTTGCAAATCATCATACAAAAGCCTATGAGTTCTCTCACTTTGTTGCGAACGCAAAGCCCACCGCTCTGCTAACTCATGGGAATGAGGTTAGTAGGCTGTGGCATGAGAGGTTTGGCCATATTAATTTCAAATATTTTCAGCAATTATAGAAAAAATCCATGGCTGAAGGCCTCCCAGTCATCAAGGAAACCATGAGAATTTGCAAGGGCTGTGTGATTGGAAAACACCTTGAGCACAAGTTCGATCGGGGGAAGGAAAACCGGGCTACATGCATATTGGGGCTGATACATTCTGATATCAGCGGTCTGATGCTTGTCACATCCATGAATGGATCAAGGTATATTTTTAATTTTATTGATTATTTTTCAAGGTATACATGGGTTTTCTTTCTCAAAAAGAAATCAGAAGTATGTGAATTTTTTTTTGAATTGAAGGGCTTGATCGAAAATGCCTCTGGGCTTAAGATCAAGGTCTTGAGATATGATAATGGAGGGGAGTATTTTAGTAATGATTTTCTATACATATTATCCCAAATTAGTATTCATGTCCAACATTCAATTCCCTACACTCCATAGCATAACGAAGTAGCGGAAAGGAAGAATCGGTCTCTCAAGGAGATGACCACCTGTATGTTGGAATCTAAGAATCTTGCTGTGAATTTGTGGGATGAGGCCATGCATGCTGCAGCATACATTCAGAATAGGGTTCCAAACTCATTCATGAAAGGGAATACCCCTTTTGAAGCATACTTCAGACACAAGCCGGATGTGTCGAACCTACGGTTGTTTGGGTCCACTGCATGGGTCCGGATTCCGCTTGATAAAAGAAGGGCTTTGCAACCACAAAGCATAGAATTTATATTTATTGGGTATCTTGATGAATATAAAGGGTTAAATCTGATATATATCAATACCTAACATATCATCATCAAGAGAATTTTGATGAGCCTCTTCAGGAGGTGGAATTGGTGAAGGATAAAACTACTGAATTTTCTAACTATTCTACTGAATAATTGGATGATGAAATTTGGAGTGAGGACCCTGATTTGGATGCTATGATTTATGATATCAGTGTAAATAAATCATTATATTCTGAATCAGAACCTGAAGTTCAAAATAATCTTCCTACATGGGCCCGACAGACACTCTCCTCCGCAAGAGACAACATTGGAAATTCGGATGATCCAAGGAGAACCCGGTCTGATTTCCAAAGAGCAGGTATTGCACTCTCTTGTCCTGATAATTTGCTGTATGAAACTTGATATTTGATTATTAGTTCAGATCCAAAATCATACTAGCATGCTTGGAAGGATCTGAGATGGCAAGTTTCCATGGATGAAGAGATGAATTCTCTTCAGAAAAACACTACTTGGGAGCTAGTTTCTCTTCCTCTGGGAAGGAAATTGGTTCAATGCAAGTGGGTGTTTCAGAACAAGGTTGATGCTGATGGAAGCACATACAAATATAAGTCAAGGCTGGTAGAATTTTTTTTCTCTCAGGTCCAAGGAGTGGACTACCATGAGACCTTTGCACCAGTTGCAAAAATGGACTCCATCCGCCTTGTTTTGGCAATTTCAGCATCCAAGCACTGGGAAGTGCATCACATGGATGTTAAGTCAGCATTTATTCATGGAGATATTCATGAGGAGAGATACATGAAGCATATTGAGGGCTACATCACTGATCCATCTTTGGTTTTCAAGCTAAAGAAATCACTATACGGGTTAAAACAGGCCGCAAGAGAGTGGTATTCCAAGATGGATGCATTCCTTCTCTCGCAAAACTTTCAGAGATGTAGATAATATCCAAATGTGTATTTACATAAGTATGATGGTAATATAATTATATTTAATTTATATGTTGATGACTTACTAATCATAGGTAGCATAGTTTCCTCCATTTTAGCCATCAAAACTGCTCTCCACAATTCCTTTGAAATGAGTGATTTGGGGCTTCTAAAACAATTTTTGGGGCTCAAAATTGAGCAAAATTATGATGGGATTATGGTTACTCAGTGAAAATACATTTCATAAATATTAGTAAAGTTTAACATGGCTTATTTTATGCCTGCACCATTCCCTTTCCTTCCAAGGATCATCCTTGAAGAAGGAAAATGCACACCTCCAATGGACTGCACTATCTATCGACAACTGACTGGTAACTTGTTGTACTTGACACATTCTAGGCCTGATATTTGTTATTACATGAATGCTGTATCAAGATACATGCAGCAGCATCATGATATTCATTGGAAGGTATCCAAGAGGATCCTCCAGTATATTTAGGGAACCAGGACCTACGGCATTCACTATGCTGCAGACTCCGAGCTAGAGCTGGTTGGATACACAGATTCCTATTGGGCATGTGATTATATTGATTGGAAGTATACTTTTAGATATGTATTCATTTTTGGTGGTGGCCCCATTTGCTGGTAAAGAAAAAATCAAGCTGCCATAGCACTATCTTTAGCAGAGGCCGAGTATCGAGGAGCGGTGAATGCTTTCATCCAGGCAGTTTGGTTGCAAGGCATTCTTTCAGAGTTTGATCTTGGTAGTAATTTGTCCACTGTCCTCTTTTGTGACAATCAAAGTGCTATTT
>LPNX010112326.1:1245433-1262811 GCA_001517045.1 Pseudotsuga menziesii | reverse complement strand
AGAGGAGTCAAGAACAAGGTGATAGCCTTGACTCAAGACTTGCCCCCAAGGACACACCGAGTGGCTTGAAGATTTCTGCCACGTGACCCAGGTGTGTGAAAGGAAGCAACACAGCTTGAGGGGGGGGGGTTTCCCACTGGGTTTTCCCTCTTTTCCTCACTTAGTTTGTTTTGAGCATTGTTTCAATTTCAGCATTGTATAGGGTGACATATGGCCTTAGTTGTCAAAGCCCTATAATTTTTATGCATTTATGTTTTCTAACTCTTCTTGAGTATAGCTTAAGTGGGGGTGTTGGAGACATTTACCACCATACACACTCTTTTTGGTCAAATTGGCCTAGTTAAACCACTATCCTAAGTATAATTAACATTAATTGACATCAGTGGAGCATTAATTGACATCATCCAGTCACACCCACGCCTACAATCAGTCAAGGAGGCTAACTTATCCTTCTCCTACATTCGGAGAGGCTAACTGGAGCACTCTGGGGGTGATCTGTGTGATATTAATGCACCTAATTGCTAACTGGTGGTTATAATTAGTTAAACAAGTCAGTTAAGGCGCCTCCTCTTATTAAATACATTATTTAATGATTATTTAATGAACTGGAGTCAACATGGGTGCCTCCACCAACTTCTGATGTGCAGTTCAACTTCCATTAAGCTCATTGGGGTTCATTGGAGTCAGTGTAGCACTACCTCTTGATGGTTGGTGAGCTGTGAAATGTGTCTGATCTCTTTCAGTTGAGACTCAGTCATTTATTGCACTCTAACTTCAGTTAGGGTTTTGGTCAGTGGTTAACTAAGTGTGAACCATGGCTTACAGTCAGTTAAGCTAGACCCACTCATTCAATTCGAATGAACTCCTAAGCAATTCGAATTGTCTCTTCATTCATGATTGTAGCATGACATTGTAATTGTAATCATTCATTATTTATGTGAATACAGAGCAGCTATTATTCATGTAGACTGATTACACCATTTCATGAGTTATTTGTTGATTAATCTTTGATGAGACTGATGTTTAGTCCCTAGATCAATGTGCAAGATTAATATGGTATCAGAGCTTACGTCGGGACGAAGCTCTATCTCTCAAAAAAAAGCTTTTTGTTAAGGTTAACCTTTACTTGAGATCGAGTCAAAGGTGGTTAGGTCTAGCACATGGTTTGGGCACATGGTTTGTTGTAGCCCATGGTATTGTCCCATGGTATTGCATGTGTTAACCTTGACTCGGGATTGAGTCAAAGGTGGTTAGGTCTAGAACATGGTTTGGGCACATGGTTTTGTTGTAGCCCATGGTATTGTCCCATGGTATTGCATGTGATTAAGCCTTTATAAGGATTGAGGAGGCTCCATTGTAAATTGTACTGAGTACTGTATTATACTGGATGTGAGCACTGTATGGTACTAGATGTGAGTACTGTATGGTACTGGATGTGGGCATTGTATTGTGCTAGAAGAGAGACTGTGAGAGTGTGAAGAGGACGTGCAGCGGTTTTGCTGCAGGGCGTATCTCTTCATATTTCTAGACTGAAATAAAAGGACTAGAAAATTTGTTTGTGGACGTAGCCCATCATTTGGGTGAACCACGTTATATCTATGTCTCTCTGTAATGTTTAATGTGTTTTTGCATCTTGTTTATTGATTTAACTGTACAATTGTTATTGCTCTGCAGTCCTGTTTTTCTAACAATTGGTATTAGAGCCAAAAGGTCTATTTGGTTTGTAAACTCGCTAGAAAGAAGGGTTCCTAGTTCGAGTGGGAGCAATGGCAGAAGAAGGAAAGTTTAGGGTCGATAAATTCAATGGCCAAAACTATCAGTTATGGAAGATGCAAATGGAGGACTATCTGTACCAGAAAGATCTGTACCTGTCGTTGGGCGGAAAATCAAAACAACCAGCGGCTATGAAGGATGAAGAATGGGAGGTTCTTGACAGAAAGGAACTAGGAACAATACGACTGTGCCTGGATTCGTCAGTGGCCTTCAATATTTCGAAATAAATAACAATAGAGGTTGTGATGAGCGCATTGAGTAAGCTCTATGAAAAACCCTCAGCTTCTAACAAGGTATTTTTAATGAAGCGTTTATTTAATATGAAGATGTCGGAAAGTGGATTTGTTGGTGACCATTTAAATGAGTTTAATACACTTACCAGTCAGTTAAGTTCTGTAAAAGTGAACTTTGATGATGAGTTTAGGGCTCTTCTAATCTTGTGCTCATTTCCAGAAAGCTAGAATAGCTTGGTCATGGTTGTAAGTAACTCTGTCCCTAGTTCAAGCACTCTTAAGTTTGATGATGTTGTTAGTGTTATTCTTAGTGAGGAAATGCGAAGGAAAAGCACAGGTGAGACATCAGGTAATGCGTTGACCATGGAGAGCATAGGGAGACAAAAAGAGAGAGGAAGGATCCCAAGAAATCATGGCAAGTCTAAAAAGGGAAGATCCAAGTCCAGATTTGGAAAAATAGAATGCTGGAAATGCGGTAAGAAAGGACATCTAAAGAAAGACTTGAGAGCACCAAAGAAGAAAGGTGAGAGGCAGCAAGAGACTACCCAGGAAGCAGATGTTGCAGGTGATGTGTTATAAGATGCTTTGATTCTTGCATTAGATAACACTAGTGATTACTGGGTAGTAGATTCAGGGGCTTCATGTCATGCTACACCCCATAGGAAATTCTTTTATGATTATGTTCAAGGTGATTTTTGGCATGTGTTATTGGGGGATGATGAACCATGTAAAATTGTTGGAAAGGGTAAGGTATGGATTAAACTAAATAATGGAAATGACTGGTTGCTAAAGGATGTAAGGCACATTCCTACTATGAAAAGAAATCTGATCTCAACAGGGCATTTGGGAGATGGCGGTTGTTTGTCTACGTTTGGAGAAACGTGGTGGAAGGTTACTAAAGGATCAATGGTAATTGCAAAAGGAGATAGGATAGGTACGTTATATTTATGTCCTCATAACACTGACTATTCTATTTCTGTAGCTTCCATAGAAACAGGTGTAGCATTGTGGCATCATAGGCTTGGACACATGAGTGAGAAGGGGATGCAGATTCTCCACTCAAGGAAACTACTTCCAGATCTGAAGCAGGTAAGTTTGGAATTTTGTGAGAACTGTGTTTATGGAAAATAGAAGAGAGTTAGATTTCTCAGGGTTGGGAAACAAAAGAAGAGTGAAAAGTTAGAGCTTGTCCATACAGATGTATGGGGACCAGCTCAGGTACAATATCTTGGTGGCTCTCATTATTATGTTACTTTTATTGATGATGCAACTAGAAAAACTTGGGTTTATTGCATTAGACAGAAATCTGATGTGTTTGATACTTTTAAGAAGTGGAAAGCTTTGGATGAGAATGAGACAGGAAAAAGGTTGAAATGTCTCAGATCTGATAATGGAGGCGAGTACTGCAGCAAGGAGTTTGATAATTACTTTTCACACAATGGGATTCGCAGAGAGAATATAGTCCCTGGAACACCCCAAGAAAATGGCGTGTCAGAAAGGATGAACAAAACGATCATGGAGAGTGCAAGGTGTATGAGATTGAATGTAGGTTTGCCCTTACAGTTTTGGGCTGATGCTGTAAACACTGCTGTTTATTTAATAAACAGAGGGCCTTCAATCGCTTTGGATGGTGGAATTCCAAAGGAGGCATGGACAGGTAAACAGGTAAAATACTCATTTATGAGAACTTTTGGTTGTGAAGCATTTGTCCATATTGATAAAGATGATAGAACAAAGCTTGAGGCTAAATCCAAGAAATGTACCTTTATTGGATACGGGGTTGATGATTTTGGTTATCGATTATGGGATCTTAAAAATCACAAAATCATTAGGAGTAGAGATGTAGTATTCAAAGAAAAGGTCATGTACAAATATCAGTTGCAGGGAAAGAAAGAAAAAAGGAAAACACAGAGTACACAGTGCTTGATGAAATCAAAGAAAATGAAGTTCCAAAGGCACCAAAAAATCAAGAGTAGCAGTAGGTACCTGAAACTCCTGCAACTGTAAGAAGGTCTACCAGGTTAAGTAGACCCCCTGAACGATTCTCTCCTTCACTGTATTATTTATTGATGACTGATTCTGGTGAGCCAGAATGTTTTGAAGAATCAATGCAGGTAGAAACTAGCAAGAAGTGGGAGCAAGGCATGGATGAGGAGATGGACTCATTGGTAAGAAACCAGACTTGGGATCTGGTTAAGTTTCCTATAGGAAAAAGAGTATTGCAGAATAAATGGGTTTACAGGTTGAAGGAAGAAGATGGAGGAAAGAAGCGACACAAGGATAGACTTGTTGTAAAGGGGTTTGCACAAAATAAAGGTATATACTTTGATGAAATATTTTCTCCTGTTGTTAAAATGACTTCAATTAGAACTATTTTAAGTCTAGTGGTGGTAGAAGATTTCCATCTTGAACAATTAGATGTAAAAACGGCCTTTCTCCATGGGGATTTGGAGGAAGAGAGATTTATATGCAGCAGCCACAAGGGTATGAGGTCAAAGGGAAGGAGAATTTGGTTTGCAGGTTGAAGAAGAGCTTGTATGGCCTGAAGCAAGCTCCAAGGCAGTGGTATTTAAAATTTGATAAGTTTATGAGAGAACAAGGTTATGATAGATGTCATTCTGACCACTGTGTTTATTTCAAGAGGCTAGATAACGGAAGATATATTATCTTGTTATTGTATGTGGATGACATGCTTGTTGCAAGGTCTAACATGCAGGATATAAATGTGCTCAAAAGAAAACTAGCTAAATCATTTGCGATGAAGGATTTGGGTGCTGCAAAGAAAATCCTTGGTATGAGAATAACAAGAGACAGGAAAAATCACAAATTGACATTGTCTCAAGGTGAGTACATAGAAAAGGTGTTGCAGAGGTTTAGAATGCAGAATGTAAAACTAGTCAGCACACCTTTGGCAAGCCATTTCAAACTAAGAAAGCATATGTGTCCAGAGACACATGAAGAGATAGATTACATGTCCAAGATTCCCTATTCATTAGTAGTTGGAAGCTTGATGTATGCCATGGTGTGCACAAGACCAGATATTGTAGATGCAGTGGGAGTTGTGAGTAGGTATATGAATAATCCAGGTAAAGAGCATTGGAAAGTAGTACATTGGATTCTTAGGTATTTGAGAGGTACCACTTCTCATGCATTATGTTTTGGAGGTTCAGACACTATTCTACAGGGATATGTTGATGCAGATATGGCTGGTGATAAAGACAACAGGAGGAGCACCACAAGGTATGTGTTCACTGTAGGTGGAATAGCAGTAAGTTGGATTTCAAAAATGCAACACGTTGTTGCACTTTCAAAAACGGAAGCAGAGTATGTTGCTGCTACAGAGGCTAGTAAGGAGATGATTTGGTTGTAGAGGTTCATGGAATAATTGGGTAAGAAACAAGAGAATAGTAGGATGTACAGTGACAGCCAGAGTGCCATTCATCTTGCAAAGAAATCAGTCTTTCATTCAAGGACTAAACATATAGAACTCAAGTACCACTTCATAAGCTCTGTTCTAGATGAAGAACTGTTAAAACTGGAAAAGATTCACACTAGCCAGAATCCTGCAGAAATGTTGACAAAGGGAGTAACTAGAGAGAAACTGAATTCCTACTCGGCTTCTATTGGCCTTAAAGCATGAAGGTGAAAAGAAGAAATTTTCCAAGTCCAAGGTCTAGCAAGTGCAGCAGCGGTAGAGTTGCTATGATTAGTCACCATGAAGGCACATACAAATGTAATGGAGCGGTTTGCATGTACATGGGCATATGGCTGTAAGACCTGGTAAGGCATGCATACCCCTGGTAACTCACCGGTAAAGTTAGGAGATAGACCTAGGTGATAGGGGGGTGTATGTAAGATTCCTTGGTAAATACTTGGGGGGAGTTGGTGATTACTCCAAGTCAAGTTTAAAGGGGGAATTGTCAGGGTTAACCCTGACTTGAGATCGAGTCAAAGGTGGTTAGTTCTAGCACATGGTTTGGGCACATGGTTTGTTGTAGCCCATGGTATTGTCCCATGGTATTGAATGTGTTAACCTTGACTCGGGATTGAGTCAAATGTGGTTAGGTCTAGCACATGGTTTGGGCACATGGTTTTGTTGTAGCCCATGGTATTGTCCCATGGTATTGCATGTGATTAAGCCTTTATAAGGCTTGAGGAGGCTCCATTGTAAATTGTACTGAGTACTGTATTGTACTGGATGTGAGCACTGTATGGTACTGGATGTGAGTATTGTATGGTACTAGATGTGGGAATTGTATTGTGCTGGAAGAGAGACTGTGAGAGAGTGAAGAGGAAGTGCAGTGGTTTTGCTGTAGGGCGTATCCCTTCATCTTTCTGGACTGAAATAAAAGGACTGGAAGATTTGTTTGTGGATGTAGCCCATCGTTTGGGTGAACCATGTTATATCTGTGTCTCTCTGTAATGTTTAATGTGTTTTTGCATCTTGTTTATTGATTTAACTGTACAATTGTTATTTCTCTGCGATCCTGTTTTTCTAACACTTTTTTGCAGATTTCTACATGAAATTTGAGCAATAGCTCAAAAATCCAGCACTGCACCAGAATCCAAGGCTTACCACTTAATACCCCAAGTAAAGAACTTGTTGATCAAGCTTGCTTGATTGACTATGCTGGGTGTGATGAAAGCCTAAAATGCTTAAGCTGTCTGACCTTACATTGCACTTTCTGTTTTGATTTTCAGGTTTCTACAGGTGAAGCATTCGCTCCAACACATCCACATGGCCTCCTCAGTAGATCTCTTGACTCCATACAATTTCCACTAATGGAAAGGTGATATGGAGATTCAGCTATGATCCAGAGGAATTTTTAGCGTCACCGTGGACACTGAAGTTGAGCCTTGATCCACCACAGAAAAATCAATATTCTTGAACAAGAAGGATGAAGCCTTCAGTTTCTTGTGCCTCTCTATTTCCCGAGACCTTCTCTTCCATCTTACGGGATTGAATAATCCAAAATAAATATGGGACAAATTGGAGACCCTATACAGAAAGCATGATGACTTAAGGGTTTACCAGCTTGAAAATGAACTCATGTCTCCCCAACCCTCCAACTTCGAGACTCTAAATGATTTCTTCACAAATTTCAAGCATACTGTTTTACTCTTGAAGCAATGCAAAGTGAAGAAGGAGGATGATCAGCTCATCCTTACCATACTCTCCAGACTTGGGGCTGATTATTCAGTTTTTGTTTCTACATTTCGTGCGGGAAAGATCACAACCCCTGGATGGAAGATGCCTACACTCAATGCCTTCATTGAGTCCCTAACATGTGAACATGACAAGCTTGTCTAGATGGGGATCATCATATCTTCCCGTATTCAAGCCCTTCATGTCTCGGGGCCCAAAGATATGAAGGGTAAAGGAAAGCAGCAGAAAAATCCAAAAACTAAATTTGATGTTCCTAAACCTAGAGTTGAAAATCAACAACATGATGAGTCTTTCAGCTCAAGGAAGAACAAAGAAAAAGGGCACCATGGCAAGGAAAAAGTTAAGTGTTCTTATTGTGGGAAGGGATTCCACACTGAACATGCCTGCATGAAGAAGAAGCTTGATGAAGCTACCTCTCTCCTTGAGAGAAATCACATCAATATTCTGGAAAGATTTCGAAGGAGACATCAGCATGATTGGGAACCACAACATGAAAAAGGTCATGCCCTCATGGAAAGCACTTCGAAGTCCAAAGCACTCTTGATTGGTTCAGGAGCTTCGAACCACATGATGGATGAAAAAGACTCCGTTTCATCCTTGGAGACTGACAAATCCATCCCCATCCACATGGGAGATGACTCCACCATCATTTCAAAAGGACAAGGTATGGTTGATCTTGAAAATGGTTTCTTTTCAAATGTAATGTATGTACCGTCTCTGGCATCGAATCTCCTTAGTGTCTATCAGATGACACATACTAGATTTCCTAAGAGAGTTTCTTTCAGCCGAAATGATGTTGAGATAATAGAAATTGCATCCAAGAAACTCATTGCTAAAGGCCTTGCAAATCATCATGCAAAATCCTATGAGTTCTCTCACTTTGTTGTTGTTAGAATAATCAACCCATAGTTAGCTACCTTAGATATTAATTAATCCAATTTTTGTCTTATTTGCCTAGTTTCCATATTCCACCTTATGCAAGTTGTCCTCCACACATCCAAAGTGGTAAAACTTGCTAAATTTGAGTCATGGAGCACTTGGGAAACCACTTGGAATCAAATCTGCTTTATTCCTGTCCATCCTAGCACATGTCTGCTTTTTCTGCTTTATTGCTTGCTTTTTCTGAGTTTTAAGGCAATTGGGAAAGTTTGACTAGGTGAGGTTAACTTGTTTTTTGTCCTCATCATCCTCCACTCTTTTCTCCTATGAAAAGAATGTATAAGTTTTCCTTCCATCTATTATCTTGCCTAATTGATTTTTTCAATTCGTGAGCTCCTAGACATATTTGGAAACTGCTTTATGCACCTATGGGGTATTTGCTTAGATTTAGTAATCCTTCTTTTTGAGCAAATTTGAATGGCATCCTTATGCATTTGAATCTCTCATGTAATTATTTATTGTGGAAGCCTATGACTTCATAGGGTTGGCTATTGTACACTTATTCAATACATATTAGTGTTCTGCTCCATGTTCAGTCTCTGTGTGTAATTTGCATGTGTAATTGGCAATTTTTGTGAGTGTATTTGTTCTAACACCTAGGTTAAATTTCCACATGGTATCATAGCCTTTGTAGATCAATTTATCTCCTTCCAATTTGTTATTGTAGGTTCAACATCATTGACTGGGAGAATTCTGCTAACTGAAGGGACAATTTCTGAGCTATGGATCAATCTCAGAAGATCATCTTGATTCCATTTAACTTATTTGAATGGAAAGAAGAGATGGAGATACTGTTGAGAGTGAAAGACCTCTACAGAGTGATGATGGCAACAGAAGCAGATCCCAATGCAGCTGCAGAGAAAATTAAATGGCACAATAGGAGGGATGAAGCCTATGGTCTCCTGTGTCTAAGCATATCTAGAGACCTCCTTTTCCATCTTGATGGATTGACATCACCAAATGAAGTATGGGAGAATATTTTTGAGATTTTTGGTAAGACAGATGAGATGAGGGGACATCAAATTGAAAATGAATTGATCTCCCTGAGTCCCAATAGCTTTGAATCCCTGCAACTCTATTTTTCCAAGTTCAAAGCACTTGTTTTGCAGCTAAAACAGTGTGGGATCGAAAAGAAGGATGAGAAACTAGTTTTGGCCATACTCTAGAAGCTTGGCCCTAACTATTCAGTGTTTGTATCGACCTTCTATGCCACAAAGTTGATAGCTCGAGCCTAGAAAATGCCTAGCCTTGTAGATTTCATGGAATCTCTCACACAAGAATAAGATAAACTGGTGATGATGGGCACCATCAAACCTTCCAAAGACCAAGCTCTGGTTGTTGGATATTCGAGGGTGGATTCAAAAGGCAAGAAGAAAGCTAAGAATCCACTTGAGCAAAAGAGAGACAAGAACAAGTCTCCAGAGGAGCCCCAAGGTTCCAAAAAGAACCCCCAGAAGAAGAAGAACAAAGGAGAAATGTGCAAGTGCGCATATTGCAGTAAGGGAAATCATCCTGAAAGCTCTTGCATGAAGAAGCAAATTGACATGCTGACCCAACTCTTGGAGAAGAATGGCATCTCCCTTCCTGACAGCTCAAAGAAGAGAGAAGGAGGATCAAATTCAGAAGACAGAGAGATAGTTCATGCATTGGTTGCTGGCACATCAAGCTCACCTAGTTTCCTCATTGATTCTAGAGCTTCAAGGCATATGGTTTCGACCAAGGAGGCATTCACCTCACTTGACATGTCGAAAGGTCCACCAATTGTACTGGGAGATGACTCTCTCACTGAAAGTTTGGGCAAAGGGAGGATTGATCTTGACCATGGTAATTTCAGCAATGTATTATATCTTCCAGGTCTTGCCTCTAACCTCTTATCAATGTATCAGATGACCCACACAGGGTCTCCAAAGAAGGTCATATTCTCCCCTGATGAAGTTGATATCACAGAGATCTCAAGTGGTAAAGTCATTGCAAAAGGAGTTGCAAATCATACTTCGAAGGTATACATGTTCTCACAATTCCTACCCTACTCAAACCCCTCTGCTCTTCTGATTCATGATAATGAGGCAAGCAAGATTTGGCATGAAAGATTTGGCCTCCTTAATTACAAGTATCTTTATGATCTTAGTGAAAAATAAATGGTCATAGGGTTACCAAAGATTAAGTTTTCCAAAGGAGTCTATCAAGGTTGCATCTTAGGAAAACACCCAGAGCATAAATTTGAGAAAGCTAGTCATGAGAGAACCTTTGCACCTCTTGAGTTGATCCACAATGATGTTGCTGGCCCATTTCCTCATATGTCAATGAGTCAGGCCAAATATGCATTGACATTCATAGATGAATTTTCCAGGTACTGCTGGGTTTACTTCCTGAAACACAAGTCTTAAGTTTTTGGCCTCTTCAAAGTCTTTAAGGCTTTGGTTGAAAACCAGTTTGGGAGGAAACTGAAGGTCCTCAGATCTGAAAATGGTGGTGAGTATGTCAAGTCTGATTTCATTCAATATTGTGTTGATTCAGGTATTCAGATGCAACATTCTATCCCTTACAGACCACAACAAAATGGTGTTGCTGAGAGGAAGAACAGATCACTAAAAGAGATGGAAACCTGCATGATGGAGGCCAATACTTTGCCACCAAAGTTTTGTGCCGAAGCTATAAAATGTGCAGCCTATATCCAAAATATGGTGCTTCATAAAAAAATTGATGGTATGACTCCTTTCGAAGCATGGAGTGGGAACAAGCCAGATGTGACCCATTTTAGGATTTTTGGCTCAAGGGCTTGGGCTAGAATTCCAACAGAAAAGAGGAAGGCTTTGCAGCCCCAAAGCCAAGAGTGTCTATTTGTTGGGTACTCTGAATATTCAAAAGGGTACAAGCTGATAAATTTGAGCACAAACAAATCCTTCATTGAAAGGTGTGTTCAGTTCCAAGAAGAGCCCCTAGCAGCAGTGGAAGTTGGAGAATCCTCTTCACCACCAAAACCACTGAATGTAAGTGAAGAGATAGTTAAACTTTATGATTCTGATATGTCTGATATTGATGATTTAATTGCAGATCATAACATTCATACAAGACCAAAATGGGCAGCAAATACCATTCATGCAGCTGGAGAACTAGCTGGAAATCCTAATGATCCTAGGAGGACTAGATCTCAGTTTGAGAGTGCTCTGTGCATGGAAGATCCTATGTTTGCAGAGAAATGCTATCTGATGGTTGAATCAGACCCACAGACATATGAATATATGGCAAATTATCTAAGATGGCAAACAGCCATGAAAGAAGAGTTCATCTCACTCCAGAAGAACAACACTTGGGAGCTGGTTGATCTTCCTCCAGGGAGGAAGCTAGTTCAGTGTAAGTGGGTTTACAAAAAAAAATTTGCTGATGATGGTTCACCTTTGAAATAAAAGGACATATTGGTAGCCAATGGCTAGTCACAAGTACATGGAATAGACTACAATGAGACCTTTGCACCAGTGGCCAAGATGGACTCCATCAGGCTAGCCTTAGCCATTGCAGCTTTGAAGCAGTGGGAGGTACATCACATGGATGTGAAGTGTGATTTCATATATGGAGATCTCAATAAAGAGATTTACATGCATTAGCCTCAAGGATTTTCTACTAATCCATCTCTTGTGTGCAGGCTAAGGAAGTCATTGTATGGGCTTAAGCAAGTCCCCAGTGCTTGGTATGCCAAGATTGATAGCTTTCTGCTATCACTGAATTTTGTTCGATGCAAGTCAGATCCAAATGCCTATTTGAAGCTTATTCATGGTTCATTAATGATCATTATTTTGTATTATTATAACCTTCTCATTACAGGAAGCTCAAAGGATGAAATTGCTTCCTTGAAGGATGCAATGAACCATGCATTCTCAATTATTGATTTCGTCTTATTGAGCCAATTCTTGGGGCTAGAGATTGCTCAAACCAAACAAGGAATCAAAGTGCATCAATCCAAGTATGCCTTGGATTTGCTGAAAAAATTCAACATGAAGGATTGCAAGCCAAGCAAGACTCCTTTCCTTTTAGAAGTTAAGCTTGAAGAAGTTGATTCTTCACCTATGGTAAACAATACACTGTATAGGCAATTAATTGGATGTTTGTTGTATATTACACATAATCGACCTGATATTTCTTATGCAGTAAGTGTGGCTTCAATATACATGGATCAGCCTCATGAGATCCATTAGAGAGCAGTCAAAAGGATCCTTAACTTTGTTCAGGGAACAAGGACTCATGGGATCTTCTACAAAGCTAAATTTGATCTTGATTTGATTGGGTTTACTGACGGTGATTGGGTAGGTGAAAACAAAGATCGAAATTCAACATCAAGATATGTGTTCATGCTTGCTAAAGGACCAATCAGTTGGTCAAGCAAGAAACATAGTTCCATTGCACTCTCATCTACAGAAGTAGAGTACAGAGGAGTTGTAAATGCAACAACTCAATGTTTATGGTTGCAGGGGTTACTTGGTGAGTGTGGCTTCAAATAAGAATACTCAAATACTATCTATTGTGATAATCAGAGTACCATTCGAATCTGTAATGATCCAGTTCAGAGACAGAGAACCAAACACATTGAGATCCATATGCACTACATCAAACAACTTGTGCATGATGGCACCATTCACCTACTCTTCTGTTTATCTTCAAAACAAGTAGCAGATATCATCACCAAAGTTTTTTGTGAGAAGACATTCAGCAATGTCAAATCACTGCTGGGGATTTCTGATCATGCTGTGAAGCATGAGTGATGACAATATTTTCAAATTTTGTTTTACTGTCCATGTTTAAGGGAGGATTTTTCACACTGGGTTTTTGCCTCTTTCCTTGGTTAAATGGACATGCAATATGTGAAGGGTGACTAAGCCTTGTTGCTAAGCCGTATAATTTTCTGATATTTTACTCATAATTCAGGCTTAAGGGGGGGTGTTAGAATAATCAACCCATAGTTAGCTACCTTAGACATTAATTAATCCAATTTTTGTCTTATTTGCCCAGTTTCCATATTCAACCTTATGCAAGTTGTCCTCAACACATCCAAAGTGGTTAAACTTGATAAATTTGGGTCATGGAGCATGTGAGAAACCACTTGGAATCAAATCTACTTTATTCCTTGCCTTCCTAGCGCATGTCTGCTTTTTTTGCTTTATTTCCTGCTTTTTCTGAGTTTTAAGGCAATTGGGAAAGTTTGACTAGGTGAAGTTAACTTGTTTTTTGTCCTCATCATCCTCCACTCTTTTCTCCTATGAAAAGCATGTATGAGTTGTCCTTCCATCATCTATTAGATTTCCTAATTGATTTTTCCAATTCGTGAGCTCCTAGACAGATTTGGAAACTGCTTTATGCACCTATGGGGGATTTACTTAGATTTAGTAAGCCTACGTTTTGACCAAATTAGAATGGCATCCTTATGCATTCAAATATCTCATGTAATTATTTATTGTAGCAGCCTATGACTTTGCAGGGTTGGCTATTGTACACTTATTCAATACAGATTAGTGTTCTGCTCCATATTCAGTCTCCATTGTGTGTAATTTGCATGTGTAATTGGCAATTTTTGTCAGTGTAATTGTTCTAACACCTGGGTTCAATTTCCACAGTTGCGGATGCAAATCCCATCGATTTGCTAACTCATGGGAATGAGGTTAGTAGGATGTGGCATGATAGGTTTGACCATATTAATTTCAAATATTTGTAACAATTACAGAAAAACTCCATGGTTGAAGGCCTCCTGGTCATCAAGGAAACCACAGGAATTTTCAAGGGCTGTGTGATTGGAAAACACCCTGAGCACAAGTTCGATCCGGGGAAGGAAAACTGAGTTACATGCATATTGGGGCTGATACATTCTGATATCAAAGGTCTGATTCCTGTCAAATCCATGAATGGATCAAGGTATCTTCTTACTTTTATTGATGATTTTTCAAGGTATACATGGGTTTTCTTTCTAAAAAAGAAATCAGAAGTATGTGAAAAATTTTCTGAATTGAAGGCCTTGATCGAAAATGCCTCTAGGATTAAGATCAAGATCTTGAGATCTGATAATGGAGGGGAGTATGTCAGTAATGATTTGCTGTACATATGCTCCCAAAGTGGTATTCAGGTCCAACATTCAATTCCCTACACTCCACAGAAGAACGTAGTATCGAAAAGGAAGAATTGGTCTCTCAAGGAGATGACCACCTATATGTTGGAATCTAAGAAGCTTGCTACAAATTTGTGGGCTGAGGCCATGCATGCTGCAGAATACATTCAGAACAGGGTTCCACACTCATCTGTGAAAGGGAAGAACCATTTTGAAGAATACTTCGGACACAAGCCGGATGTGTCAAACCTACGGGTGTTTGGGTCCACTGCATGGGCCCAGATTCCGCTTGATAAAAGAAGGGCTTTAAAACTACAAAGAATAGAATGTATACTTATTGGGTATCCTAATGAATATAAAGGGTTCAAGTTTCTAGATATCAATACCAAACAGATCATCATCGAGAGAAGTGTCAAGTTTGATGAGCCTCTTCAGGAGGTGGAACTAGTGAAGGAGAAAGATGCTGAATTTTCTTCCTATTATACTTAATACTTGGATGATGAAATTGGGGGTGATGAACCTGATTTGGATCCTCTAATTTCTGATATCAGTGTGCAGAAATCATCAGATTCTGAATCAGAACCTAAAGTGCAAAATCATCTTCCTACATGGGATCGACAGACACTCTCCTCTGCAGGAGACAACATTGGAAATCTGGATGATCCAAGGAGAACCCGGTCTGATTTCCAAAGAGCAGGTATTGCACTCTCTTGTCCTGATAATTTGATATATAAAAATTGCTATTTGATGATTAGTTCAGATACAAAATTCTACTATCATGCTCGGAAGGATCCGAGATGGCAAGTTGCCATGGATGAAGAGATGAATTCTCTTTAGAAAAACACTACTTGGGAGCTAGTCTCCCTTCCTCCGGGAAGGAAATTGGTTCAATGCAAGTGGGTGTTTTGGACCAAGGTTGCTGCTGATGGAAGAAACTACAAATATAAGGCAAGGATGGTAGAAAAATGTTTCTCTCAGGTCCAAGGAGTGGACTACCATGAGACCTTTGCACCAGTTGCAAAAATGGACTCCATCCGCCTTGTTTTGGCAATTTCAGCATCCAAGCACTGGGAAGTGCATCACATGGATGTTAAGTCAGAATTTATACATGGAGATATTCATGAGGATATATGCATGAATCATCCTAAGGGATGCATCACTGATCCATCTTTGGTTTGCAAGCTAAAGAAGTCACTATACAGGTTAAAACAGGCCCCAAGAGAGTGGTATTCCAAGATGGATGCCTTCCTTCTCTCGCAAAACTTTAAGAGATGTAGATCAGATAAAAATGTGTATTTAAAGTAGTATGATGGTAATATAATTATTATTAATTTATATGTTTATTACTTACTGATCACAGGTAGCATCGTTGCCTCCATTTCAGCCATCAAAATTGCTCTCCACAATGCCTTTGAAATGAGTGATTTGGGGCTTCTAAAACAAATTTTGGGGCTCGAAATTGAGAAAAATTATGATGGGATTATGGTTACTCAGTACAAATAAATTTCATACCTATTAGAAAAGTTTAACATGGATTATTTTAGGACTACACCATTCCCTTTCCTTTCAGGGATCAGCCTTGAAGAAAAAAAAAGCACACCTCCCATGGACTCCACTATCCACTAATACAAAAGCGTGGGTTTTTCCAAGGAGGTTTTCCACGTTTCATACTTTTTGGTGTGAAATCGGAATCAAAATGAACTTGCCATCGCTGTATCGACACTTACTCGTCGCTGTATCGACGTTGGTAATCTCCGCCGTCGCTATATCGATGCCTTCCTCCTTCAAGGTCGCTGTATCCACGGAGCTACGTCGCTATAGAGACGGCAATGTCAAGCTATGTCTTTTTAGTTGAACCAGGGCGCTTAAGTCAATGTTTTAGATATATGAAAATAGGCTCACGGGCAGGCTTCAAATTTGAAGGCTTCAGTGCCCGTCAAAGGCCTGTTTACCTGTCATAGAAGGCCATGACCGAATTTGCCCTACAAAAAAAATTCGGTTTCATGGAGTGCCCGTCGAAAATGAAATGAAGCAGAACTGTGTACATTGACAATGGAAGGGAAACCCCAAAATTTTTCCCTTCCTGGGTTTTCAATGGGCTCTGGGAGTTTGGAAGATTTGGATGGGTGACAGGTCACGGTGGACCTAGGCCGCTGGTCCTCTGGGAGTCGTGGTTTTGGTTTCACGTTGTGGCTGTTGTACCCACGGGCCACATTTTCAATCTCAGGGTCATTCATTCCTCTCACCCACTATGCATTACCCACTTCACACTCTGCTCATTCCCGCGTCTCAACGATGATGAAGACCATGCTCTCCATTATGACCATTCCTAAACTGGAGTTAAAAGTAAAGTACTGATTTCAATCTGTTCAAAGGTGGATACAGAGAGAATAGATTTGAATTCAGATTTGAATGGGCAGGTCACAGATTGGAAATTTCGATCTCTACTGGCAAATTACAATGCCAATTTAATGTTGCATTCATCGTTCACTGGCTGCAGTTCCTTGGTGTTAATGTGGAATGGTGGATTTTGTATAGTTGGGTGGTTCAATTTTTTTTGCATGGCAACCTTGGTAATTTCGGCATGGAAACTCGAGGTAAACTCTATTGTTGTAGTTTTTTTAAGAGTTTTTTTTATCTTGGATATAATTGTAGGGTTTGGTTTGATTTGGGCATTTGCAGGTATGGTTGTTACTGGGGCGAGGGTTCATTCTTCTTCAGGGATGTGTTTTAAGCTATCTTGCTTCCACAATAACAGTTAGCTCAAGTAAGTTGTTTTCTTTTCCTCAAGAATTATAAATTGTAACGTGTAACCCTCTAACCCTCTGCTACAGGCGTTGAGGGTTTATCTGAGGTGTTGAGGTTTTTGAGCATCGAACATGTCTGTCTAGGTATGTCTGGTGACGTTTTCAAGTTTTTGGTGCCTGTCATATTACGTCCTTGGCAATTTGGTGCCTGTCAAATATATTTTCATTTCTAAGTTTGCTATAAAGGAGCATACACTCTATTCTTGATTGATATTGAAATACAAATTAATCACTGCTTATTTTTATTCCTATTGATTCTACTACATATTGTGGGGGCAATTATAAACCTGCAGTAGTTTAGAGCAACTCGAGTGCTCATAGAGAGGGGTAATTTATAAATTTTTTTCTTTTGAAAATAAAATAAAAAA